>JBBPTU010000033.1:0-63987 GCA_038094295.1 Tylopilus aff. beelii
ACATTCCGGGTCGTCATCGCAAGACGTTCATGGACGTCTTGGCGCTCTTCCTGGAAACGAACTGCTTCCTCGAGATCGCGACGCCCACGACGGTACATCTCGTCGTTCCGCCGGAAGAGCCAATTCAATTCGTGGACCACGTGCGTGACGCGCTTTCGTCGCTTTTTTCTTTGCGTTTGGTTGACGATCGCGTTCTCAGTGGTGGATATGGCAACCTCCGTTTGACGCGTCGTTTGTCAGGCAGAAGTGGGCTGAGGGATACGAGGTGGACACGTTTCATACTTTCCACTGGGGCGAACGCGGTGAGGACGGGGTCTGGCGGGGTGATTATCGTCATATCGCAGACGTGCGACGCCTCTTGCGAGAATCGGCGTATCGACAGGGCTTTGGGGATGCGTTCCCCGTGAATCTCGGGGACGATGGTGATACGATGAATGTTTGATCTGACGACCAGTTCATAGCCTATTTAATACATGCGGTTGACATTTCTTGGTTGAACATGACAAATTGTGAAGCGGCAGATGAAACTCGAGGGCCAAGGTCCCGCGTGTACAGCACGGTGGCGGCAGCGACAAGAAATACAGATAACAATAGGCAATGCCGCTCGCGGCAAGCCGCCTGCCGCTATGAGAAATGTAATCGGTCGTGCAAGCACCACGAAAGCTGAATTCCGTGGTTAGCCGTAAAGCCGTGGCATCCAGCCACGACGACGTTTCCCAGCGTCTCGTTTGGCGTCACCCTGTCGGTGTATGCGACCCGCGCCCTCAGTGCCTCTACCAGCGCCATCCCGGAAAACTGCTGGCAGCCAAACAACTTGAGCGTCGTCAACTGCGGCAGACGAACCCGACACCGGCCTTCGCTACACCCGGGTACCGGTTCGGGCCGAAAGAGCCGCACGACCCTGTCGGACATGTCCGACCCGACGATGGAGAACTGTTTCAGGTGGAACAGTCTCTCAAACACCCATCGAAAGTCCTTGGTGCGCATGTCGGAGAGGTCCATGTCCAGGATCTCGAGAGGGGGATCGGACCGCTGGATGAGTTTGCGGAGACCCATGCCGGTGTGGTGGTCGCTCGAGGGTGACTGGGAAAAGTCACGGGCTTCATCGTCACTGTCGCCGGGTTCTTCGAGGTGGTAGCCGTCTAGAGAGACGTCCATGTTGAGATGGCGGAGGCGGAGCTCTCTAAGTGCGGGAAGGTGGAGGTGGGAGAGGATGCTGCGCTGGATGCAGACGAGCTCTAATAAGAGGGTGTGCAGTCGCGGGAGCGCGACCACATTTGGGGAGGCGCACAGAATGCCTTCTTCGTAGGAGACGCCATGGAAGTAAAAGTGTTCGAGGTTGGGACAGCGGGCGAGGAAGCCGAGTAGCTCGGGGGAGCGAACGGTATGGGTGAATGATGTCTCCGTGATGTCGAGTGAAGTGAAGTGAAGCGGGTTGATGGATTCCGGTTGTGGAAGGGTGGGGGCTGCTATCTTCATGGACACGTGCCGGACGCTGTTTGTTCCACAGGTGAAGAAGATATTGTCATCGTCATCGCTCTCGGTGTCAAAGGGAATCTTGAGGCGGACTTCGAGGAGGTGAAGGACACGGTGAGGAGCGGAGTGGGTGAGGTCGGAGAGTCTGGCATGGATCACGCGACCTCGAAACGATATTCTGCACTCCATCCACCGGGACAAGTGGGGCAGGAAACAGGACATGATTGGAAGGAGGCGCTCAAAGTCGGCGAGATCGACATCGACAGTGAACGGAAGGGGGGCCGAGCGGGCGATCCACATCTCGGCCTGAGCCTTAATGGAGGAGATGCGGCGGGAGGAATTGTCGACGACGACGAGCTGCCATGTTCTTGGAGAGGTCAGACAGACGCTGCGCCAGAGCTTGCAGACGGCGCAGATGACCAGGAGGGTGAAGGGAGAGCCTGCGCGGGACGACGATACGAATATCTCGATGAGCAATTCCGGAGGGAGAGCGTAAATCGACGTCGAGACCGTCATGTCGAGGTCAAGCGCAGCCGGCACAGCAGCCGATCAGCTACTCGTCTGATCGCTTCGTAGCCACTGCAGCCAATGGGAGACATGCCGCTGACTAACCAAATAACTGTACAGAGGGTGGCTGGATTAGAACTCCGACGCAAACTCTAATTCCCTCGTACACACGGCCCGTGCTCGACCCCGCGCGTGTCTTCGTTCCATCATGCCAGGCGTAAGAGACATCAGGTGCGCTCTCAAACTTGTCTTTGTGCTCGAGCTCATCATTTCTTCAGCGCAGAAGCCTTCATCACAGCATACGCCTCCCATCTCAAGCGCTCCGGCAAGATCGAGGTGCCGACATGGGTCGATATCGTCAAAACAGGCGCATTCAAAGAGCTTGCACCATATGACCCAGACTGGTACTACGTCCGTGCAGGTAATCGTCCACAACTCTGAGATGTTCCTCGCTCAACGCGACGCATAGCTGCCATTGCACGGCACATATACCTTCGCAAGGACGTCGGTGTTGGGAAACTTGCAAAACTTCACGGTGGCCGCAACAGGCGCGGTAACCGTCCTTCGCATCACGCCAATGCCTCCGCTTCCGTGCAACGCAGGATCTGTCAGTCTCTAGAAAAGATCGGGGTCCTCGAGCAAACCGAGAACGGTGGCCGGAGAATCAGCCAGGACGGTCAACGCGACTTGGATCGAATCGCAACGGCCGTTGTCGAGGCTGCGAAGGAGGAAGAAGATGAGGAAGAAGATGAGGATGGCGAGGAGGAGGATGAAGAATAAGTGTATTGTTCCCTCGCATCTCGGCTCTTCGCATGCTCCCTCCATGATCGCCTATGATCGTCGAGTTTATGACAATATGGTACGATGCATGCACATCTCCAAAATACAGCATTCCATTACTTCTCGTTCGTGTGAGTTCTCTAGCATCCAATGAAGATGACTGCGTGTCGCAACAAGTGCTCAGATTCAGATGCTGCCGCATAATCACTAAAAACTACAAGTGGGGTATATAGAAGGTCCAGGAGATATTCTGATGAGCAGAGCAAGGCAGCTCACGAAGGCTGGCAAGCATCAACCCCACAAGGATCGCGCGGGATACGACACCTAATATACCTGCAATACCAACACCAGCCTCCACCGCTGGTTTCAGTTTGTCTGGAATATTGTTACTCAAAATTACAATGAGACCAAGGAAAGGTATTGGGCCCGCTGCCAAGGCAAGTGAAGCAACACGCCATAGAGTCTTCTCCGTCTCGGTTGGGAATTCAAAGTCCCACGCGATGAGGTGAAGCCCGCCTAGAACCATCCAGGTGGCACCAAGCGAGGCAGACAGGACGTCGTCTCCATCAAATTTATTCATCAGCCAACTGAATTTAGGACAACCAGACGCCTCCTAGTAGTTGGATCAGCTATGGGCGGAAAAGAACGTCAAGAAAGATACCAACTTCGGTGAGTGGCCCGTATTTGGATCTACGAGTGAAGCAGGATGTCAACCAGTCTGGAAACACAGGTTCCGCCTTCCACGCATCCGATCTGCAGACCGCCGTGTGGTCGTCTCAGAGTGGCTCAAACTGTAGGAAAGAAGCCACCTACAGGCTCTTTTGCATGTCTCTGGATAATGTCGACTCGGGAAGCGAAGCAAACCTATATGGAGGTTGGTACGCTTTTACTTCTGGAGGCGCATAGAAAATGTGAGGACATTCCGGGCCTAGCGGCTTATCCCACCAAAAGAAAATGATGATGAGCGAGAGGACACCCATACAAACCGTATCCAACTCGACCAGCGTGACTGCAAGCCCCCTTGAACCACGAACGATGGCTTGTAACATGAACCAGATCAATTGGAGTGCGAGGATGGTCTTTCCTAGCCAATCCGACTTGCTCCTGTCCCTGATTTCTCTGGCCCGGATAAATGGTTGTGTGATTTTGTTCTGCTCACATAGATATAAGAAGCTGAGGGAATTGATCGTGGTCGACATATTTCTGTCGTTTTCATCACGGTAATGATAAAGAAACCCGCCCATCTCAGCAAAGAAGCCGTGCGCCATCGACCACTCGTACCCTCTGTCTAACACGGTATGAGACTCGTCAGTTTGGTCTGAGCGGTGTACCTATAATAGAAGAACATACTGCGAAATTGATTGACGTTGTCACGAGCATCCCACCATTCTGCAACAGCGAACGTAACTAGCACCTCTGGAGCAAAAAAGGACCCTATGCCGCATAAAACTTTCCACCACAAGGGCATGGTCCTTTCCGCCTTGGGCACGTTAAAATGGATCGTGTGCCATACACAGATCAGGAGGGTTATCCCGCAGGCGCCCAGGATACTCCCTACGCTACGGCTCGTCTCGTCGAGCGGCGGGCAGCTATGGGCGCTCGTAATATCAGAGGAAGTTCCTTGCGCGAGATGGGCGAGATAGAGGAGGGCAAGCAGGTAGTCGAGCATGTCGAGGGCGAGGTGAATGCGAAGTGATAGAGATTCGATGGTGCGACCAGACTGCTGTGTCTCCGCGTTTTCTGGTCACGGTCTGGAGGTTGGCACGACGCATCCACGCAAAACAGTCTGGTCGTCCTTCAAATCAGGTCCCAGGTCCCAGGGTCTCTATGAACAGTGTCCGGAAGTAGGTATCGTCGGTGTTTGAAAGTCAACCTTTGGCTAGTGTTTCGCAGGACAAGTTCAAACTATTCAACTTGTTCAAGACTACTCTCGTACCCTTTGATGCAGTGAAGGGTCACGCCATGCAGAATTCTTTGTCTCAGAATGTCCCACAGAATGAGATTCAGTTCACCGAGAACCATCCGAGCGAAACAAGTGCGTCGATCCCACAGGTTTGCTAATTTTAGAGCGGGCTGGCGTACCTAGTCCATTTAGCCATTGGATGAAATTGAAGTGGGCAAAGATACCCAACTTTGGCGAGCGGGGTGTCACTTCGTTTATCGTCACATTCGCTCGTGCAGCATCGAGACGGTGTTTCTCCATGAGCTGCCAAGCTCTGCCGTGACACGTTCCAGGAATGCCATCTCGACTCACTGATAGACGGGAAAGGACCTCTCCTTATCACTCCGAGTAGGGCGGAGTGCCCCAGCGCTTTTTCTGTTGGTCTAGGTACTAGGCGAGCTCTGCATCCCGGATAGTTGAATATCTATCCACCGAGGGCGGAAGAAACTGCAGAACTTTGGTCTTCGTTTGCGATCACGGCACGATAATCGGAAGCAAGCACGACCAGGCACTTCGTGTACTTCACAACTACATCAAGGTGCGGCGTTAGGCCACGAACAAACCCGCTGTACATCACTCATCAAAAACACAGAAGCCTGAGCGAGCGCACGAAACTATACAGATCGTCCTCCTCTCTCATTTTTCGATGGACGAGGACAACGGAGCATTGTAGTTCAAGGGCCAGGGCTGAATCATCTGGCGTCACATTGCATCAAAGGGTCATGGTGAATTAATGGGAGCATTGAAACTCACAATCAGACGCACTTTCGAAGCTGTGCTGCGAATCCTGCGATGATGTTTTCGGCCTGTCAGCCTCACAAGAAACTATAAGTGGAATTCGACGATGACCAATTTTTGAGAACTCTTCTATGCCATATCTAGCGGTTTTGATGATAGGGTTCGCTCAGCAAATTTCGAAAGGCGGAAACAGAGGGTCCAACGCTTTGGTTTCCAACTATTCTGAAAGACACGAGAGAGTTTGTGGGGCGATGCAGTATAAAGGCGCTCGAACCTGGGATAAGTACAAGGGATGTAGGACTTACAAGTTGTGAGTGATTAGAAGGTTTACCTGACCACTTTTAACGACCCCGACAGAGTTCCAAAAGTACAGAAAACGCTGAGCACCGAGGCGGGGGGCACTTAATTCAAGTAGGAAGATTCATGGAAGACTCAGGGGCTGTCTGGAAGAGGCAGGTCGACGTCATGACTTTGTCGCCGAACGAGGTCCTATGTCATGCCGTGCAAACTTATAAAGGGCGTTTGCTGCGAAAACGAATTACTCTCCCCTGACTATCACCATGCAGACCACCGTAACCGACCTTCAGTCGGAAGTCGACAGACTTCGTCATGAGCTACAGTCGTTCGAAATCAAATCCCAAGACGGTGACCAGATCACCATCGCGGATTACATTCTTACCAGGTTGGAGCAGCTTGGGGTCACGGTAGGTACCTCCCTTCGCTCCTCATGGCAAATTAACTCGATTCCTACTGTAGTCTATCTTCGGTGTGCCTGGTGACTTCAACATGCGTGCGCGCTGTCCATTTGGTCAGGTTCACTGTGATACTGACGTATAATCCAGCGTTCCTGGTGCGCTTTACAACGTGTATGCCAAGCATATAATAGTTTCCTGACATGCCCATTAAGGACTATGTCGAGGATAATCCAAGGATTCAATGGATTGGAAATTGGTATCGGATTTATTTGTTCCCAGGTTGACTGTCTGAAGCTAACATTTCGTAGCAATGAGCTCAATGCGGCGTATGCAGCGGATGGATATGCAAGGGTTAAGCCTCATAGCATTGGTGTAGTCGTCACAACGTATTTTGCGTTCCAATACTCCTGAGATATTTCTAACCCTTCGCCAAGCTTCGGTGTTGGAGAGCTGAGTGCTATTAACGGCATAGGAGGCGGTGAGGTTACTTCGCCTCTTTCTACGTGTCTGACGCTCAATTCCTGATCCAGCGTTCTCCGAGATGGTTCCGGTACTTCATATAGTTGGGGTACCCAGCACCACTCAGCTCAAGACGAGGCCTTTGCTTCATCACACACTAGGTGATGCAAGGTATCATCGAGCGCCGTTAGACGACAATACCACTCACTCCGCTGAACAGGTTCGACGTGTACACCAAAGCCGCAGAGCAAGTGACCGTATCCCAGGCAAACTTGATGGATAAGGTCCACGCCGCAGCAGAAATTGATAGGGTTCTGACTGACTGTATCACCCGCGTGTGTTTATCAAACTCATTCGCTGGAGTTTATCACCTTAGTTGTTATTAGGCTCGGCCAGTTTACTTGACGATTCCGACAGATATGACATCTCAAACGGTCCAGGCCAAGCGATTGAAGAACCCACTTTCTCGCATCCTTCCTCCGAATGTACCCGAAGTAGAAGGATTCGTCCTGGATGAGATCACCAAAGTTATCAGTGAAGCTGGCAGCGATATCGTTATCCTCGTCGACGCCTGCGTTTCCCGACATGACGTGCAGGAGGAAGTGAAAGAATTGGTCACTACAACTGGTTTCCCTGTATACTCTGCACCGATGGGTAAAGCCGTGATCAGCGAGGTGTATGATCGGTATGGTGGCGTATGTTGTTGATATTTCCTCCGATCTGCTACTCACTTGCTAACAGATTTACATTGGTTCCATCAGCGAGCCTGTGATCAAGGAAATGGTAGAAAGAGCTAAGCTTATACTGTCTATTGGCTCACTGAAATCGGACTTCAACACGGGGATGTTCACATATCGAGTTCCAACCACGCACCTTATCGAGGTACGCATACTTTTGGATTCAGTGAACCTATGAAGTCCGAGTCGAATTTCAGTTACACTCAGACCACACTCTAGTACGCCATGCGCACTTCCCAGGGATTGGGATGAAGAATCTATTGCCAAAGCTCACTGCCCGCCTGAGGAACTATCAATGCCGTGCCGGCGACCTTACTGTTCCCAGACCCAAGCTCAACATCCCCTTGGAACATGGTGATAACATCACGCAGTCCTACTTTTGGCCTCGAGTCGGAATTTTTTTCAAAGAGAAAGATGTAATCATCGCGGAGACAGGTGCGACGTCAGCGCGCGTAATGCGAAGGGCCAGACTAACAAGTAATGTTAGGAACTTCTAATTTTGGCATGCTAGATGTCCCGTTACCCGACCAGTCTATGTTTCTGAGTCAGATACTGTATGGTAGTATTGGCTGGACTGTCGGTAAGGAGATAGTATAACTTGGGTGAGTTCCTAATTATCATTGATATGTTTGTAGGAAGTACTCTCGGAGCAGCCCTTGCCGCTCGTGACAAAGGGCTTGGTCGTGTTATCCTCTTCATTGGCGACGGTAGCATGTAGGCACAACCATCGTTACGCTTTTCTTTATATACTAATCGATCACCAGGCAACTCACTGTCCAGGAACTCTCGACTATGATCCATCATGGGCTCAGCCCGATCATCTTCCTGATCAATAATAGTGGGTACAACATCGAGAGAAACTTGCATGGCATGAACAGGTCAGTACCGTACGTTTGCACTAAGCATTTAGTTGACTCGCGCACAGGGAATATAATGACATTGTCAACTGGTAATATATCCATCGTGAAGGTTTCAGTGTTGGATTCGATGTTGACGCCAGCTTCAGGAAGTGGACATCGCTTCTTACGACGCTCGGTGATGTCGATGGCACGTTGACAAGGTCATACACTGTCCGCAATAAGCCCGGACTAGAAAGGCTGTTGAACGATCCGCAGTTCTCCAGCGCTGGGAAAATGCAGCTCGTCGAAGTCATCATGGACAAGTATGATACACCTCGAGCGCTCAAGCTGGCTGGTGAGCTATCCAAATACGCAGAGAACTCAGCAAAGCAATTGTGAATGTGCTATTATGGTGCCCTCTTCCGAGTCTGGCGATGTATGTATGTGGTACATGTGTGTCATTGTGTGATGTTTGTATGATACGAAGTATTCGCACCGGGCTCACGTGACTGACGCGTTGAATATTGACAAGTTGACCTCGTGTCGCATCCTATCCTATATCGCTACGACCACCGAAGATTGTTCATTCTTTATTATCCTGTCAAGTTGTCCATCCGGAGAACCGCCATCATGAACAAGAAGACTGAGGAGATACCTCGCCGCCTAGGCAATTACTGGTTGCACACACTGCTAGGATCGGGTTACTCCGGTAAATAGGTTGTTTGTTGTTCGCGGGAACGTTGCTCACCCAGGATTTGTGTAGGCTCGATCTTCAGCGCATACAACGTGTACAATGGTGAATGGGTTGCGCTGAAAGTGCAGGACGTCAATCACGAGTGCCCTACGAATCGATACGAAGAATACTTCTATCCGTTATTACAAGGTGGAGAGGGCATGCCGAGTCTATTCGCGTCTGGTGTACAAGGGAAATGGCATTACCTTGTCATCAGTCTGCTTGGGTCAAGCTTGGATAGTATATACCGAGATAACGGCAAAAAGACGATGGACTTGCGGAGTGTCTGCTCGATCGCTTATCAAGTGGTATTGTGACAAATGTCTTTATCATCCAGTTCGTTGATCGTGATTCATTGTAGATATCACGTCTTCGAACGATGCATCATCGTGAAGTTCTCCACCGGGACATCCAACTTGGCAATTGTGCAATTGGTCGTGCTCCCGACCACCATATGATCTACCTGATCGACTTCGGGTTCTCCAAGCGCTACATCGATCCTGCGACTCATCGACACATTCCAGATTCAAGGCAAAAGCGAGATTTTCTCGGGAACTATTGGTTTACATCAATCGGCGTCCACTGTAAGGGCAAGGGTCAGTGTTCCGGGCTTTCTACTGGTTGATACATCCCCATGAATTATGCCGCAGTTCCGTCTCGACGGGACGACCTTGAAGCTGCAGCACTGATGTTCATCCACCTGCTCACCCCCAGTGGGCTCCCATGGACTCGTAATGGCGTACCTAAAACGGACGAACAGCACGAGCGCCTAAAGCGTGCCAAACAGTCTGCACGCCCAGAGGACCTCTGCCGTGGAATGCCTTCAGAGTTCGAAGAATTTCTTAGATATTGCCGACGATTGAAATTTGCCGAGCGACCTGATTATGAACACTGGATGGGCGAGTTCCAGGCACTAGCTCAGGAAAATGGGTTTACGGACATCCACAAATTTATCTGGCCACCTCCGTCCCAACAGGTATGATTTATCATTTTACATGATCACATCTCAGATCAAAGTTCATCAACCCCAGGTGAAACCAGTTCAGCGCACAGCTCCTAAACGGTCTGCGTGCACTAGCTCAGAAGTAGAAAATGTTCTCCAGGACCTTGCCAAGTTACAACTTAATAATCGGCCGGCGCTCGCTGACCAGACAAACGTGCGGCCGCCGCCACAGCCCAAAGCGATAAAACCTAATGAGGAGAAAGATGATGCCGATGTCATTGATCTCACTGGCGATTCCGCTAGTGATTCCACTGGTGACTCCACTGGAGGGCGCCTGACTCCAGAGCCAGAGCCACAGAAAAATGTACCACGTACGCCTGTGCGCATCAAGAAATCTACACGACTCTGGCAACTGCGTGTCGCAGCGTCGAAAACCACAGACAACGCCACCCTATCCAAGATTGTGGCAGACTTCGCCACGGTTCTCAAGGAGACCGGAACGTCAAAGGCCCTGACCATAGAAGCTTCTAGCTTCTTGGAGACCCTCTGCAAGCAGCTCGGTACCCCGGCAGCGGTTTTGCAACCGATCCGAACATCGCGAACTAGAAGCACCGCCAATCTTGATCAGGATACTGAACCCCAACCTGCTTATGTGAAATTAGATTTGGTTGCGAGACTGAAGCGGGAAGTCGCCAAGGCACCTAGCAACAGAGCGCTCGCTCGGATGGTAGCAGACTTTGGAGCAGTAACGAACAGGAGCAGCAGTCGTACGATTACCAAGGACGGTTTTGCGTTCCTCGAGGGTCTAGCAGCGCGACTACAGGCACTGAGCTAATCAGTACTTACCCCACTTCGACAGGCTGCTGTCACCCGAGGCCGCCCATTCTTGATCGTTTCTGACGTGATTTTGAAAATTGTACATTATCACCGGCTTGATTGATCCTAAAATTAGAGATGCTTACCCCAAACTTCCCGCACTATCGACGGGCTTGCTATGCAGCAGCCACTAGCAGTGAATACTGGACCTCAATGCTGCGTAGCGTGGAATTGCCTTATATCGCCCCGACGGTATAGTCGTCCCAAATCTGTCAGTTTTGACACTACAAAATGTGGCCATGCTACTCGCGGGTTAATGCCACGTGCGATCCGGCCGAATCCGGGCAAGCATTTTCCCCCAATAAATTGGTTCTCGGTTGGCTTGCTTGCTTCACCTCCTCCCAAACACCTCCCCATCCTTTCTCTTTCTCTTGCGGGGTGTTGGGTTAACTGGGAATCTTCATATCGACCACGACCACGACCACTATGAATGCTCAGTTAAAGGACGGCGTGACGACCATTAAGCAAGACGAGGTCATTATCCCAGACCTCACGATCAAAGACCTGCTGAGCGCTATACCGTGAGTTCATTGTCGTTTCTCTCTCTCGCCTCGGTCAGTTAACCCCGTTCTGACCCGCAGGGCACACTGCTTCAAGCGTTCCGCCATTCGTTCGTCACTCTACATGTACGCTCTATACCTTTCTCAGTACCGCGCCGCTGAAGTGTACTTTCCGCGACAGTTTGTGGGATTGTATCGTGATTGGCGGTATCTACAAAACTGCTACGTTCCTCGACGGTTTCATTACCCCGGAGGTCATCAATTTGCCTCATCCCATCCTATACCAAGTAGCGCGGTCTTCACTATGGTCTTTATACGGTTTCTGGACCGGTCTCTTTGCAACCGGTCTCTGGGTGATAGCGCACGAGTGTGGCCACCAGGCGTTCTCCGAGTCGAAGTTCGTCAACAACAGCGTGGGCTGGGTGCTTCATTCCGCGTATGTCGCGATTTTTTTTATTGACATTACGTGATTGATTGACGCGGACGCGTTGAATTTGTAATTCCAGCCTGGGTGTTCCATACCACTCTTGGAGGATTACACACGCGAAACACCATGCTTCCACCGGTCATATGACTCAGGATCAGGTTTTCGTTCCCAAGACTCGGTCACAGCTCGGCTTACCTACTTTTGATCCTACAAACGAGAACATTCATGGATCGAGCACGAGTGGTAAAATTAAGAAAGAACTTTGGGAGGCTCTTGGCGACTCTCCCATTGGTGCTACCCTCGGCGCTGCTAGTTATCTCGTGGGTATTGAGAGCAAAGACCCAAGTTGTGTATATTCATACATTTCACAGCTTGCAGGATGGCCGGCGTACCTAATCCGCAATGCCTCCGGTCAAAAGCGGTATCCTCGAGGCACTAGTCGTTCGTGAACTTCTCTTCATTCTATTATTGCTCTAAATTGTTGCTTAATCAGACTTCAACCCGAATGCCGTCATGTTTGCACCTCATCAACATGGCGCAGTTATTGTGTCCGACATTGGAGTTTTGCTGTGGCTCGCTGGGGTCGCTGGATCCATCTACAAGTTTGGATTCTGGGATGTATTCCGTCTTTACCTTGTCCCTTACTTATGGTGAGCTGCGGTTCATATATCCTGACAAACTTTTACTTACTGATTATCTCAAGGGTTAACCATTGGCTGGTGCTGATCACGTTCTTACAACACACCGATCCCATTCTCCCCCATTACCGTGCACCCGAGTTTACTTTCTCTCGTGGCGCTTTAGCTACACTCGACCGTAGTCTCCTGGGTGACTGCGGTAAAATAATGGCTGCGATCGGGGCTCATGCCACACATGGTATATCTGAGACCCACGTCTTGCACCACGTTTCCAGCAAGATCCCGCATTACAATGCGTAAGACATTACCTTACCCCTATTCTGGATGCTGACATTGTGTACGCAGATGGGAAGCTGCTGACGCTCTCCGTCAGCGCTTGAAGCAAGCCGGCATAGTTCTCCAAGGTGCCCCCGGCGGATGGAGAGAGGTGTATCGGGTCTTCAGAGAATGCAAGGTATTAGCCAATGTTTGGCTTCGGTTGGACAGTACTGACCAGTCTCGCAGTTCGTCGAGGATGAAGGAAACATCATTTTCTACAAGAATGCCATTGGCCTGGCTGCTGCTCGGCCTAAGCTCGCAGACGATACCGCTAGTGACTCTGGTATAGAAGTCGATAGACTCTAGATGACAAAGTATCCCGATTTACGATCAGTGTCTTGACACCCCTGTACATGTGGATACCACGACTTTAGACTCGCTTCTTTAGAGAGCTACTGGTACTTATGATTTCAAGTTCACGCTACTCGTAATGTAATGGAGCAATGCATATCATTACGACGGGTGTGCGTAAATAAAACAGGTTGATATTGGTTAGCTATGTGTATACTATCCCATACAGTAACTTCGGCACTCCCAACAACTTCGGCAGTCACACATGTCACACTTAGTCATGTGTACCAAAAGTCAAGCTCAGTTCGGCATAACCAAACTGAGCGTGATGGTCTAGCGTGACACCCCACATTTTGCTATCTCACTCATTTCTCACTCAATTCCGTTCGTTCAAACTCGCAGTCACTCAGAGTACAATATAGATGATGTCTGGCAGTAGGGACAGTGAAGAATTTATGTAGAATATCATGTTTTGTGAAACTGCCGAAGTTACTGTATGGGACAGTACTTCCAAGTCTCAAGTCTTCCTATGCAACCTATGGCAAACGGCGACTAGATTTTTTGGGGGAAGCTTCAAGTGACAAATTAGAGTTAGTGGATTCAAGTTCTGCTGCGAGGTCATGTCGAACAGATATGGGAAACAATTGATCTTCGCAATCCAACGCCAGGGAGTGGTGTTTGATAATCTATCACATTAATGAGACAACAGACAAATCGTACTGGGACTGGAACCTCTAGGAAGAGACCGAGTGAGTATACAGTCAATTGACGAGTCCAGACATACCCGAACTAGTCTTTCTCATTCAGGAAAGCGTCGAGCTCATCGTCAAGTTCTTTCTGGGTTTTCTGTGGGCGAGGGTTTAGCTTTCGCCCTCTACCCTTACCCCGCCTGGAGTCACCCTGCTCGTATCCATCGTGTAACCGGCGAACATCCGAGAATCCGGATGTCAAATCGTGTGATGCAGAAGAGACGCGATGGCTGAGGTTGACATCTGGATCCAACATAGAGGTACGCTCGATCAGTGATCTCCCCTCGGATATTTGGTCGATCTGCGCTGTTGGTGGAGAGTGAGATGTCCACCTTTCGGTTCCAAGAAAGGCGTCCAGGTCATCATCCAGCTGCGACGCATCTAGCAGTGAACGTTCATCACGCCGCCGCTTTTGTGGCGCTTCGCCGTCTTTCCCTGCGTCTTTCCCATATTTTTTGTAGAACTCGCTCTCCTTCATCGCACCCTTTTTCTTCACATCATCATTCTTTGCCCACCTCATCTTTATGGTGCCTCTTAGCCCCTCTCCTTGACCGAGACTTTTACTGATTCTATCTTCTGGAAGCCAATGGGTAACAGGGATCGACTTTGCTGTTACAAAGCCACCATCATCCATGTCCTCCGCAGGTGTCTTTCGGAGGTAGCGGTGTGCGGCACGTGCCATGGTCTTCGATTCGAATACCAAGACACAACTGCTGTCATTGACCCATTCCAGGCCGATTGGCTGCGCGTCAAAGTGCGTCACATACGCGAATATGCGTGATGTCGGAAGGTGAGAGATGGGTGCACCAGCGAGGAAGAGGGCATTGGCTCTTAGCGCAGAGCCTGACACGTCGAGGTTCAGTTGGTTCCAATGGCCATTGTATCAAAGAACATACTTTCGTCCATGTCTACATCCTCATCCTCCTCGATGTCGAGATGTTTACGCTTCGCAGGGAGAAACCTGCAGCGTCAGGCCTCTGCTCTCCGCATGAATATCGACACGCAACTCAGCGCACCTTCGCCGTCTTAGTTTTGGTGGAGTCTGAGAGCAGGTATACCTTGGCAGTACCAATGCGGGCTAGCAACGCTGGTTGTGCATCCTGGCTTGAGATGGCGACCTTCTCTCCCAAGGCGTCCTCTTTGGATGGCGCGGTATCATTTGGAAGTAGTACCGTTTCGTCAGGTAACACGCCAGCTAGAGAGCTGTCCATGAGTGCTTGTGCGGCGGCGAAAGTATTTCGAGGAATGACTCGGTGACAAACAGAGCTTGAACTCATGAGTAAAACACGTGACCTTTTGTAGGAGTCCTGTTGTCACTCGTTGATCGTGCCTGACTACTAGTAGTAACAGTGCGACATGGCGACCCAAGTTACTGAACCACCCGAAAGCTCATCGAAGAAGCACAAGAAAGACAAACGTGAGGCTCTTGGCCCTTCTTACGTGTCTTTCTGACCCTGGTTGAATCAGCATGGGATACCGATGACATTGACCAGTAAGCGATCCATCGCTGCAGTTTCGTATACTAACGAATTGACAAATACCTAGCGTGAGCGCTATTCTAGTGGCTGGTTTCGACTCACGAGGCTAAGGCCATCCAAGTGGAAGATTGACCCTTTCTCGCCAGCAGACAATCGAGGGGGAGTGTTTACCGAAGAATCCTCTTTCGCAACACTATTTCCAAAGTATAGAGAAAAATACTTGAGGGAAGTGTGGAGCGCAGTGACTCGAACTCTAGAACCTCATGTAAGTCCCCAGAGCTATTGAATTCTATTTGACCACACGGAACATAGTGTATCGCGTGCACGCTCGATCTTGTGCACGGGTCCATGTCCGTACACACGACGCGCAAAACTTACGACCCATACATCGTGATGAAAGCTCGTGACATGATCAAGCTTCTTGCTCGAGGCGTTGCAATCACCCAGGCAGCTAAAGTCCTACAAGATGATATGACCTGTGACATCATTAAAATTGGAAATCTTGTACGGAACAAAGAGCGTTTTGTCAAAAGAAGGCAACGCATCATTGGACCTGACGGGAGCACCCTCAAGGTGATTTCGCAATCACTCAGTGGGCTCTTCCAGTTGCTCATCAATGATCGATTAGGCGATCGAGCTTCTGACGCAATGTTATGTTCTAGTCCAGGGTAACACTGTAAGTGTGTTAGGCCCCCACAAATCACTGAAGGAAGTACGACGCATTGTTTTGGATTGCATGAAAAACATACACCCGATATACCGAATAAAGGTTAAATGAGCTCATCACGATTCTGACCTCTGCTAAAGCCGTCGTAGGAACTCATGATTCGACGTGAATTGGCCAAAGACCCTAAACTCGTAAATGAGTCCTGGGATCGCTTCCTCCCTCAGTTCAGGAAGCGTCATCTAAAAACGTCTGAGAAGACTAAACGGAAAAACGAAATGCTTACTGCAAAGGAAGAGGCCCGCAAAGAGGCTGGGATCAAGCCCACCCCCGCCAGGAAAGAAATGCAAACCAAGAAAGTTTATACTCCTTTCCCACCATCCCAGCAACCTCGGAAGGTACTGGCTTATTATCAACTATTGTGTAGTTTCTCAGTTCTTTTGTCACTCAGGTTGATCTTCAACTCGAATCAGGGGAATACTTTCTCAAGCCGCATCAAAAACGAGCACGAGAGGAAGAACAACGAAAACAAAAGGTATGTGTTACGCTCGCTTCTACTCCTCGTCATCAACACTATGTACAGCAAGCGGGAGCGACATCCAAGCGCCTTGCCAAACGAGCAGAGGCATTTGTTCCACCCGTCGAAGATCCAGCACCCACGGTGGAGGAAAAGCGGAAAAAGCGCGGACGTGAAGACATTAATGGTACTGAGGTGGACCGGCCAAGAAAGAGACCCAAAGCCAGAGTACACTTTTCAGAAGAGTCTTGATATGATCTGTGTAGATTTGCAGTACTGTCCCCGTACCCGACGCTGGTTGCAACTTGAATCCTGTTCAATGTTCAATGATTCACTAGAATATCATGATGGACCTTGCTTACCTCAGCACACGGCGACCGGCAAGGTTGGCCCAAACGAAGATATTTATGACGAGTGGTCATTGAATGCATAACTACACGTGCCTTGTTGTCCAACCTCCATCATGACCTCCGTCGATGCCCAATGGATACCCGTCACTGGCCGCTACAGAGTAAATATTGGTTCTTCGCTGGGACGAGCCCTCAAGGCACGAAAGGGAATCGCTCCCCCGAAGCGCGCTAGCAACCTCCCAGATCGTGACTTTTATTCTTTCCGCTGTACGTCGGTCTCGGGTTCCTACATTGCAGAACCACAAAGAAATTTGTTTCCTTAGACAATTTCAAGCCCGAGTCAATTGACCCAGATAGGCCTGGTTCCATCGAAGTGAAGCGCACCAGGGAATCGACGAGTGTCACAGTGGAGCGACCAAGTACACAGGTATGTGCGCATCTTGTAATTGAACGATTACCAATGGTGTCAGTAGGCGAGGGAAAGCCACCTCTTCAAAGGGACAGAGCAGCCGATTAAAGAATATGATTGTGTATTGATTTACGACGAAGAAATGGGGGTGAGTACTAGCACCCAGTTGGTTCAGCCGGCCTCTCAGCTGATGTGCGTAACTCCGTAGACATTCACACTCGAAAAGATCGACTCATCTATGATTTTCAACTATGACCGCAAGGTCCAAACATCATCCACAATCCGTGGTGACACAGCTTCTCGTAAGTAGCCATGCCGTCTATGAGTTTCCGTGGCACACTAATCGTCGGACATTCAGCAATGCCGGTAACACCGCAACCCGCCGCCGACGAGATAGATCTAGTGAAGGAACTAGAAAAGGACTTAGGCGGTCTTGAAGATGCTGAAGGTGAACCAGACGATGACTTTGAGGAGGTTATTGCGACCGTCCCTTCAAAGCAAAAGGACAGAAGGATGAAGGAGGAGGAGGAAGAAGAAGAAGAAGAATTTATCCTCGCTGCTAGTACAGCGCCACTGTCTTCTAAGCCTAAACCCTCACGCGGTATTCCCAATCACCAAGAGCCAACATCAAAGCCTAAACTTAAGTCGAAGGACTTCTCGAGAGCAAAGACGGAAACTACGGCCCAGGACATCGCTGATTCCGAACTAGAGGAAGTCCTCGTTTTTGGAGCTCCTAGTCGTCCAACGAAACGCCAGAAACTCTCGCCAGTGGTCCAGAAGGCCCCACCCGTTACTCGGCTAGCGCTTCCAACTGCTTCTACTTCCCTCGTCCTTCCATCGTCACGGCCTCCACCTAAAGATGATTCTGATTCTGAGGAGGATGACTGGGATCCGGTTATTGGTGATCTTCAGGCGGAAAACGATACCCAAGAGATTGATCTTGATGCATTCGAACAAGAGATGGAACAACAACTAGAGGGGGTGGATGAAGACATACTTGCCGCCGCAATGTCATCGGAACCTTCCGCTCCTGGTAGACCGATGTCGTTGAACCAATTCGCTGGTGGACAGTTGAGTCCGGACGAGGATAGCACTTCCTCGAGTGATGACAGTGACGAGGATTGATCAGTCGATTCGTGTGCATTAATGTTACTGTCCGCGTTGTTCCTTTAATTCTAGATATCAAAGACCACCATACTGTATTCCATCACAGGGCTTTGTTAAGGGGGGTAATTAAGTAGTTTACCTAACCAGAGCTACTAGCCTGGAGAGTACTGAAAGCACTCATCAGTGGTAGCAAAGGGATGCGTCAGAGTTTCCTCGCAGATCCACAAGCTGTCGTCGAAGAGTGTCTCACCAAATCAAGACTACAGTACTTCAAAACAGGAGCATTGAAGTCGAACGCCTCAGTCATGGTGTGCAAGGGAGCATCGTTTGTGACAGTCAAACAGGGCCATAGTATCATGGTGTGGTATAGAGTCTAACTTATTCAGGAGTGCTACATGCGTTGGAACTTTACTATAAGGATATCTTGCACACAAGGCCTGTAATTTGAAGTGAGTGGCGTTACATAAACTGCAGAGGGACACACGATTGGCTAATCTGCTATGCTCAAGTCCAGGGCCAGTACTACCACCGACATTCGTGAGGGTTCAAACTTGCAGTTAAAGATGACTTTGGGTACTATGACATCCAACCAAAGCTCGGTGTCTTACGGATCACTTTTGCCGGAAACTCTACGACCTCCCAAACCAGGCCATAGTATATATTTTAGTGAAATGAGGGTTCATGGCAAAGCCATTATCCAGTTACTAGGTAGTGCAGGAAGGAATCTCCAACCTTGCATCGGGTATTGCTCTATCAGGTGATTAACTAAGGATGTAAGTTACGAGTGGAGATCCGCAAAGAAGATAGTCAGTAGATAATTGTGTAAACTTTCTCCAAGCTACTCAATCAACCGTGGCATACTGTCTTGACGGCGTGAAAATTGCTCGCGATATGGATCGCGGGTCCAGGGTTGCCCGGAGGGCCGTGGTACCAACTTGAAGTTGAAGTGAAGTCGCTCCGGATTGCCTTTCGTGGATGGATCAATTTACCACGCTCGAAAAACTGCAAAGTCAAAGATATCGCAAACCCCGTCTTCGAGGATTCTTATTTCGAGATGCTGGTCCTGTACGAGACCGCCATGGGCTACTGCCTCTTCAAGCTGAGCGACTCTGCAAAACTTGATTCGGCCGATCTATACAAGGAGTTCCAGACACCAGAAAAAGCAAACAAACTGTGTGTCGATCCCATGCCCATCTCTGTTTAGCGACTCACGCGTTGAGTGTACTCCCAAAGCCTCAAACTGAAGGCATTGCATCGCTTTACTTCGACGGCAACCGCAGTAGAGGATCTCACTGCCGTCCAGGAGGGCAAATTAGGCAAGGGTCTGAAGAAATTCTTGTCAGAGGAGGTCGTGGACAAAGGCAAGGGGAAGGAATCCTTGGTAGTGATAGATCCTCACTTAGGTACGGGAACGATTGTCTCCCGTCAATGTGCTCATGTACCCCCAGCCCACTCTATATCAAAGAAGTTGGGCATCAAAGTCTCCGCGTTGTCAGCTGATGATCATAACGACCTATGGAGAGGCATTCGCGCGCAAATAGCAGCCTTGATGGACGGCCTCGACCCCAAAGACCTTGCTACTATGAGCCTAGGTCTAAGTCACTCACTATCCCGGTAAGTTGAAGCTATGAAAGTGGGGCACTCGTGTTATTCATTCGAATCTCAGCTTCAAGCTAAAATTCTCTCCGAACAAAGTCGACACCATGATAGTACAAGCTATTGCTCTCCTCGATGACTTAGACAAAGAAATAAACATATACTCCATGCGTGTCAAAGTGGGTAGATTGCACATTAGGGTGTGACTTATCATTAACGCTGCTGAAGGAATGGTACGGATGGCATTTCCCAGAAATGGCTAAAATAATCTCGGATAATCTCGCTTATGCAAAAGTTGTTCGCGCCATGGGTTTTCGTACCAATGCACCAGCAACGTCATTTGAAACTATTTTACCAGAAGATCTGGAGGTGGTCCTCAAAGCTGCTGCCGAAATTTCAATGGGTACAGAGATATCAGACAGTGACATATCGCACATACATGCTCTTTGTGACCAAGTGATCTCCATTTCCGCATACCGTGCCCAACTTGCAGAATACCTGCGCAATCGTATGAATGCTGTGGCCCCAAATCTCACGGCTCTCGTTGGCGACCTTGTTGGCGCAAGGCTGATATCACACGCTGGGAGCCTTTTGAATCTGGCGAAACATCCAGCTTCTACGGTTCAAATTTTGGGCGCTGAGAAAGCACTCTTTCGTGCACTAAAGACAAAACACGATACCCCCAAATACGGCCTTATTTACCATGTGCGTAATACTGTCTTCTTGTCCCTGCTTCTGATTGAGAATTTTACAGGCATCGTTGATTGGCCAAGCCCCTCCAAAGCTCAAGGGGAAGGTGAGCTCAAAACTCTAATTTATAATTTACGTCAACGTGCGAATGCGCATTGTAGATGGCGCGTATGGTTGCGACGAAAGCTGCACTCTCGATCCGCGTCGATGCTCTCACAGACGCCGACGGCAAGTCAGACGATCAAGCACCTTCTGTTGGTCTCGAGAACCGCGAAAAACTGGAATCTCGGCTACGCGCTCTAGAACAGCAGAGCGACATGTCTAGTGTCCGACGGTATGCGGATGATGGAAAGAAACAACAAAAGTTTATGATGCAGGGTGACACGAAGACATATAACACGGCTGCGGATGCTGTTGACCTCGTCCCAACCCAACGGGAACCACTGGAGACGGCTATTCAAGTAGTACTAGACGTGAAGGCTGAGAAGAAGAAGGCCAAAGAAGAGCGGAGAGCAAAGCGGAAGGCTGAAAAAGAAAAGGCTGCTGAGTCGGACGCTAACAAGATGAATGTTGATGAGGAGTCAAAAGAGAGTAAGAAGGAGAAAAAACGGAAACGGAGAGAAAGTGAAGGACATCAAACAGACGTCAATGAAGCCAAGGTCAGTATTTACTAGTGGTTTCTTCATTTGTACTAAACGTTGGCGTAGGAGGATGGGGAGACAGAAGCTGAGCGGAAAGCAAGGAAGGAGAAGAAGAAAGCGCTCAAAGCCGAAAAAGCTCTAGCAGTGGCTGTCGCTGGAGACCCGCCCAAGAAGAAGAAAAAGAAAAGTGACGCATAGCTCTCGCGGCCCTCCTACTTGTTCAGGTATGCCATACTGTATGTGTGTGCATATCTTACGGTCAATACACTTCTTGGCTGAGGAGCATAAAATTAGTCTGGCTGATTCCATACGCTTTGTATGTTCTTCTACTATCAGCTAGGCCTATAGGACCATAAATCTGGCCTCATATGCGCAATGCGGCTAACTTGAACTGTATCCCTTCGGTAGTCCACAATTACGTAAGTATTTGTGCCAAAAGTGGATAATACAACTCCGTCTACAACTAGTTACATTGGTTGGCCACCTCTCCCGGATCGTGATGCCCTCAAGCCAACCCCGTCCCATCATCATTGTCACGGGTGCTAACACGTACGGTAAATTTATTCATGTGGCCATGTCTTAGTAGCTTACTGCTAAATTGATTATAGTGGTGTCGGATTTGGGATTTGCCACCGCCTTCTTTCCCAGTTGTCAACTAAAAATCAGGACACGGCGTCAAACGAGCTGGAACTATGCTGCGATGGTCTCACACTCATACTAGCCTGTAGAAGTAAACAGCGTGCGGAGGTTGCTCGAGCCAAATTATGCGACATCGCAGACGAGCTGGTACTTCGTGCCAAGCGTCTGCCCCACTACGATGGACATGCCGAGTTGTTTCGAAAAAATTTGCACATAGTGGTGCACATCGTTGACTTGTCCAGCATTCAGAGCGTATTCCATTTTGCGGATGAGATTGCTGAAAAGTCGGTTCCTCATGTACGTCTAGGGTTACATCTGCTGACCGGATCTGCTGTAGTTATCCATATGTTTCACACCTCATTTGCAATGCAGGATTGGCCTCATTTACAAGGATTGTGTGGCCCCTGGCCCTTCATCAATTCTTAACAGACTTTATCGGGGCAGTCAGTTCCCCGAGGTTCTTCCTTCAGCGCACTGGAGAGACAAGTCAAGATGGACTGGGCTGGGTATGGCAATGTAATGTGTTCGGACACTATGCTTTGGTATGTGCTCAGGGAATTATGATTGCATTACACTGATTTGCGGTCTAGTTCCGTGCCTTGGAACCCATGTTGACGAAGTACTCGGCAGTGTCTGGTGCCCGAGTAGTATGGATATCATCACACGAAGCCAGTCCCGAATTCTATGACTCAAAAGATTGGCAACTGGTCGAGTCGAAGCATTCATACCAATGCTCGAAGTACCAAATGAACATGATATCTGTCCACTTGGATCGACAGGCGATTGGTGGCCAGCCAGACGGCAAACCGGTTGTGAGACATCTTGTAGCATACCCCGGGGTAGTTGGAACAAGCATAGCTACTGCTCTTGTCGGGACATTCACATCGTTGTGTATGTTTGCAGCATTTTACCTTGTGAGTAGCATTGGATATCCAGTCGTACAGTTACTGAATGGACCTCTTGCTAGGCAAGAATTTTAGGGTCTCGGGACCATCCTATTAGTGTTTTCAAAGGGGCTACATCTGCAGTCCATTCGGCACTTGTCGGTATTGCAAACTTGCCCCGCATCAGTGGGATCGCAAGTCAGACCAGTCTGCAAGAAGCGGTTCCAGTAGGTACTGTCTACATTTCAAAGACAGACCGGTGGGGCCGTGAGTATGTTGGGATGGCCAGGGTCAGCCAGACTAAGGAGGAGGAAGTCCAGACAATTGAGTTGTTGGAAAATTGTGATCGCCTTTTAAAGACTTTCCACAAAATTCAGGGACCATCGTCAGCCAGTGCCTAACCATAGAATATGCGCACTCTATACCCTTTGACCAAAAAAAAATCTACTTTCGAGTTGAGCTACACTCTCAGGAGATCCGACTGAAACACTTCTATAAAAGACCGACTGACATGTTATTGGCTTGTTTTCTGCATTTCAATAGAAATAGGAATATGTGCTGATCAGAAATGAGGGATGGTGCGTAGATTATTTGGCACGGGGCCCAAAGCATCTAGCTTCTTCCTGGCTTTGTCAGTCTATGGAGTGTCCGTTGGAACCAAGTGCGAGTCTTTACGGAAGGACGTGGTGGAACTTACGGTCACCGAATTGGCCATTCCCCGTTCCAAACCTTCCAGAAGCATGCATGCCTTACACAATTCGTTGCTGGACATGTAGCCGCAGCGTTTGCATATTTCTGAAAAAACATCAGCTACTTCAAATTCACCTAATGCCCAGCCGTACGTTGTGGTTTTTGCGCGGCCTTCACGTCCTCTCTCACTTCAAACGCTTCGCCAGAATGAATGATATCGATGATTGCGCTGGGCCGAGCGGCTTCTAGATCCTTCAGAAATGTTCGAGCATGTCCACGATATGCGTCGGGGGAGTAGATACATTCCGTTGAAAAATAGTCAAGTTTCTTGAAGTACGCATACCTTATGGGTATGAGATGGCTGCAAACTAGGTAAGGAGTAGGTAACGAACATTACGATCTCTTTTTCATACGCATACTTGAAGGGCTTGGACCTCTTGATGCTATCCTCTCCTTGAGTGCAGATCAATGTGCATCTCCCGAGACGGGCTATATCGCCACGCATTACTATAGCAAACCCTAAGTCGTGGTTACTCAAGGGCGAATAATACACACTATTCATTAGTACTGTTTCCGCAATATCGTCTGCATTGTGGCCAGTGACAATGTGATCGACGTTCAGAGAAGAGGCACCCCGGTCAAGGGCTTGCCGCCGGAACACGCCACAAAATGTGCAGTTATTCTTCCTGCCTATCTCGGAGACAATCGCATCCATTGTCCACCCGTAAAGCTCTTCGTAGGTAAGGATTTTGAGAGGTAAATCATACTGCTGCTGGTTCCGTTTTACAGTCTGTTTCGGGTAGTGTCTGGCATCAGCAGTGAAGAAGACATAGGACATACACACCTCCAGCGAATCATCCCTATAACCTGTTATCCCCTCATCTATTGAGAGTAAATACAGATCTAGACCATAGCTATATCGGTCGTTCAACGTTTTCATAATATATGCGAGCACCGTAGAGTCTGATGTCCATAGATGAGCCATACCTTAGACGCTACGCAGGTACACGCACCCTTCCCTCCAGATGCACCGATGGCAACTTTGTCGCCTGGCTTGAACAACTTGGCTTCGGTGATCGTATGATGAACTTCGGTTTCAAAGACGAAGAAGAAGCACTCTTTGCATATTTGTTGGCCGGTCTTCGGTCTCTTCAGAATTGCTTTAGCCTTTCGGCATAGTGAGCAAGACACAGGGGCCATGAGGATGAGTAAGATCAGTGACTAGGCGCTAGTTTCCGCCAGCGGGTATACTTCGAGTTGCCTATTTCGATGCTACCATTTCTGAACACCTCCACCACACTACTTCTGCGTCACACATGCCTAGAGAAATCCGAAAGCGCGGGAAGAAACATAAAAAAGTGCAACAACAAGTCGAGAGACAGGTACAACAGCAAGACGACCGCCCCTGTAGCACTGAATTTGTCGAACCATCTTGGATTGTGCCTGCTCATGAAGCAGAGGACCTACACCCAGAAGCACCGTTTGGATATGTTGACCCTGACGTTAAAGCATACTTCCGTAACGTCGACGAACAGATCCGATCCTGGCAGGACGACCCCATCCAGCAGGCCAATGAGGATGGTGATCTCGATCCTAATCAAGGTGCGCATTTTCTCCTGAGTGTCGTATCCAATGCCTAATGGTTATCTTAAAGCAAGGCGCGTATTCTTTGTTGCAGCTCTTGAAGAAATGTCAGGGAAAGAGAAGCAACTTGCAACTGATCCGGACTGTTCTGTTATACTGGAGAGAATGGCATATTCAATGGATGACTTTGTATTACGGGTCTTGATGGATAGATTAAGCGGCTCGTGGGTGTTGTTTATGTCCTGTTGTGGTCGTACAGGCTGACTAGGCGAGATAGTTTTGAAGCGCTCTTCAAACACAGATTTGCTTCGCATGTCTGCCAGACGCTGTTATCAGTCGCTACCAGTACAATAACTCGGGAGGTAAGGGCCGTTTCTATCCTTAACCGGAGTAAGGAGAATAAGACATCCTCAAGGTCAAAAATATCTTACCAGATATCCCTGCTTTCGGGGACGATGGTGAGCTGAGGACGCTCACTCAGCTTGTGCTAGACCTGTGCGAGGTAAATCGTCCGTTTCATCCAGATTCTAAGTGTTCTATTTTCCTTTGCAGGAAGTTGCTCCGAGTTTCAACTCGCTCATTATGAACCCATTCGCATCGCATGTGTTGCGTTCATTACTTCTTTTGTTATGCCCGACTATACTCCCAGAAGACTCAGCCAGGAAATCCCTACGCTCTAAGAAGAGTATGTCATGGAAACTTAAACAAGGTCACATGAAATCTGTTTTCTCCGAGGACAAAGGCAAAGATAGCCACACCCAGAAATCGATACCTAGCTCGTTTCCCAACGCTGTCGACAATTTTTTACGAATTTTAAGGGATGGGCTCGACGCAAATGAAGTTCGGGCGTTGGCTGCGAACAAAGTAGCTAGTCCCTTATTACATGTAAGCTCTGTTTTCTTATCCCTGACCTCTTCAGCTAAAATCCGGGTTATTTAGCTTGTTCTAGAGATCGAGGCAGATCGTGGTGGTGCATCGATTCCTGGCTCTCTCATGGATCGGGTTATGGTTGGAATGATTAAGGCATACAGTACGTGATCCTTATACTCTTTCCCTGTATCTCATATCAGCTGTAGACGAAAATTCCATGAGCTCAATGGAGCCGTCCGACTACCTTGTTACGCTACTCAGGGATCCTACATCCTCTCACTTACTGGAGACACTGGTATCGCGTTGTCCTGAAGAGGTTTTCAGTGTACTTTGGTCAACGTATTTCAAGGGAAAACTTGCACGGTTGGCATTCCACCCAGTTGCGAACTTCGTTGTTGCCAAGGCTATCGAACGCCAAGACAGCGAACAACTTAGTGACACCCTCCAAGAACTCAAGTCGTCATGGAGCAAGTTAATCAGCAAGTCGATATCTATGAGAACTGTCAATGTCCCTTAAAGTTCACCCACAGGGTCTTCCAGGACGGGGGTCCTGCGCGCGCTGATAGACCGGTCCTGTTCTCTCGGGGCCCACCAAAAAGGTGTATGCGAGGTCAGCTTTTCGTGCGCTGTGGAAAACCTGGAATTTACCACAGTCAGGCTGTCTTTACCGCTCTCGAGATTTCTGGCACAGGCGAAAGGAGGAATCTTGTTCCATGTTTACTGCTTTTGCAGCCATTACAGGTGTGTTCGATGGATACTACCCACGACACGTTCTTAAGATTCCGAAGGAATACCAAGTAATTTCCACCTCAGAAGCCCTGCCAGATATGGGCTACGAGAAACACGGTCGCAAGAGTCAGACCACCAATCAAAAAGAATCCACAGTGCAAGGGGCTCTCATATTGCAGTCTTTGCTAAGACTCGATGAACCTCACTGTTTAATAATCGTTGATAGGTTTGTGTATTTGAATACTGAATTATCTCTGGGAACTCATCTTGTACTAACAGCATCAGCTTGCTCCCCATCGAGGACGTTATACATATAGCTCATAATGCGACGAGTTCACGCGTTCTTGATGCCCTTTTTGAATCACGGACCGTTCCATTTAAAGCCAAACGACGATTTGTCGCGTCTCTAATCGGACACTATCATACCCTTGTCGATGATCGAATAGGGAGCAGAATCGGGGATCGTTGTTGGACCTTTGCGGATGTTTACCTGAGGGTACGTTTAAGGTCCGTGGTGCGGCGTGAACCTCACTATCTCCCATAGGAGAAGATTGCTCGTTCACTAATTCCCTTCGAGCGATTGCTCATCGCATCCTTCTACGGGAAGTTCTTCGCTCGCAATCTCAACTTATATTTGCTACAACGACGACCGGCTGAGTGGCGAATATTGCAATCAGACAATAAAACCAGCATCGCAGTGTCTACTCGGTCGAGTTCCGGCGTTCCACCACAGCCAACCCCACAAGGGGCATCGCAAGAGTCTTTAAAGGGGCGTAGCGTTCCCGAGGATGAAATCGACGCAGTTTTCAAGGCTACTTTGGGAAACAAAACCAAAAAGGTGGCTGTGGGTTGCGTTTCTGTGAACGAAACCCAGTTGTCGACGGATCTGCAAATGTCAGAGATTTTGGGGGCCATTTGCGAAGCACCGAGCGGCGAGGGCAGGCGCACTAAGAGGAGAAAAATTAATAAGTAACAATATTACTCGTACGCGTGAGATGCACTGCAAACTTGTTCGGCATCACAAAAGCCGGCTACCTTGTTAACAGAATAGTATTAGGTCAACGCAGGTCCATCAGCAGACTGGAATCAACCTAGCGGACAGTGAGTCAGCAGTGGTAGGTATCAGGTAAGCCGCGCCCACGTGTGCCAATAACATGCTTTCAAGTTCGTACACTGACTACGGCCTGAATCTGTTCATCACCGCGAGTGTCACATTGAACTTATGGTTCTTATATCGACTCAGGCATGCTGCGATAGCAAAGGAACTAACGGTACGCTCTTCCCCAGGTGCGAGAGCTTTGCACACAAGGGATTACTTCTATGTTGGTGGAACTTATACTCCGCATGGTTCTTCCACGATTCACCACGGTCAAATGTATGTTGAGCACCTGACGCCAACACAAGTTACCCGTCGTTACCCGGTCCTCTTCATTCATGGGAATGGGATGACAGGGACGAACTGGCTGAACACGCCCGACGGGCGACCCGGATGGTCAGACTACTTCCTGAACGAGGGCTACGAGGTAGAGTCACCTCTGCATGTGATGGAGGTCATCTTTACGTTGTGTTTAGGTGTATATTGTCGACCAGCCCGCTCGAGGGCGCTCCGCGTGGCAGCCTAAGGTCGATGGCCCAATAAATACCTTCACTGCGTACACCATCGAGTCACGATTTACGGCAACGACAAAGCATGGTCTTTGGCCACAATCTATGTTGCACACGCAGTGGCCCGGGAGCGGATCTACGGGCGATCCGGTATTCGATAGTTTCTATCGTTCCGTCGTGCCAAGTCTCACTTCCGCAGTTGAAACTTCCGAGTTCGTGAAGGCAGCTGGATCAGAGTTATTGGAGAAGATAGGGGTCCGTGTCCCAGTATTAGACTGCTGATTGTTCTGAACCACGACTCTAGCCTGCCATTGTAGTTACCCACTCACAAGCTGGGTACCTTGGATGGATTTTGGGCGACACTCGTCCAAACTTGGTTAAGGCGATAGTTGCACTGGAACCCAACGGGCCGCCATTTCAAAACGCAATTTTCAAAAGGAACTCAGAGCGTGTCTATGGTCTGACAGACATTCCACTCACCTTCAGTCCACCGGTCTCGTCGCCTTCTGATCTACGACCTACCGCGGTTTTCGAGGCAGAGAACTGTACTTCTCTTCAGCAATCATTTCCCCCGAGGCAATTGGTCCATCTGTCTCAAATCCCTGTCCTCGTTGTCACGTCAGAGGCAGGGTACCATGCAGTTTATGATGACTTCACGATCCAATTCCTCCAGGAGGCTGGCATGAATGTCACACATATCCGTCTGGAGAGTATTGGAATCCGCGGAAATGGACATATGTTCTTTATGGAGCTCAATTCGGATCAAATTGCAGCCGAAGTAGTAGAACCCTGGATCAAAAACACCCTAGCCAGTCACTGATAAAAAATTTATGGCAAATTCACGGGTCATTGAATGATCGCTCTTATTCTAATCTTTCATGGATGAATAAGCCGATCTGGACATCTTGTTTCCAGCGGAATAATTTAGTACAACGGACAGCTGGAGTGTAATTCTATCAGAAATGCACGAGACCCGAAAGGGAGTAGTGATATATCAGTAGGGGATACCTTGATCGCAGTGAACGATTCTCTCATCATGTCTCAGCTCCGGTTCACGCATCCAGCTGTAGGCCAGATACTAGTGAGGTTCGCATTAAACAGTCAGAACCGTAGTGAGAGTGGACTGTCATGACATGACTACATCTTGGGCCACGTCCGGCCGTGGTTCACCCCTTGCTACTGAATTTACTAGCTCTCGCCGTACTTCAGGACCAATCTGAGGGTGCGGGTTTACCCGAACGACGTCCAGTAAGGCGTCCTTCTGATCGGGTGTGAGATCGGGTGAATATCTAGGTTCCCGGTGAACTTTGTAATTAGACGTGGACTGATGCTTGGCGTTACCTTTGACAAAAGGCGAGAAGGCTCTGATGCCAGAGCACCGGAAGCTTTTCGGTATCGCCGCGAGAGCGGGCTTTGTAAGTATTCGAAAGGCGGATGAAGTGGAAGACGAGTGCGTCAACAACTTTGTAGGGCAATTGATATTTCTTGTCGACGAGGACCCGGATAAACAATGAGTTTGGACCTATAAGAGCCGTTATAAGATTCTTGCTAAAGGAAATGAAAATTAACCAGTGTAGTCCATCTGTGCGATACGCAACAATGCTGCAGCTGAGTGTAGGACAGGAACTTTCTTTTTGGCAACCACAGATGCTACAATGGCCGCTTCTTTCAGGGTGCAGCCACCCTAGAGAAAAAGAAATAAACAAGAGGGCTGACAGCGGGTAAACTGCATTACCTCCAATATCGGGAACACGATACCTTTGAAGAAGGCGCCAGGCTTATACAACGCGCGTTTTAGGGATTCATAATATTGTACATCAAGCTTCTTGTTGGATTGAATATCCTCTCGTATTGCGTCAAGTAATACAACAGACAAGAACAGTTGGGCCTGTGGAGGCTTCATAGTAGAGACAAAAGTCCTTGTGGCAGCTCTGCATGCATGGGGACTCCATTGCTCAGGTTTTGTGAGAGCTAAAATGCGTGCCCAAGCAGGAAGAGACGGTATAACCTTGAATAGTTTTGGCAATGGACCAGATTTATACCCGCTAAGAAAGAGTGCCAGTCTATATCACGTTACCCTCTGGACCGACCATATGAGGCATAGACATACTTAGAATACGATTCAACTAATCTGGGGTCCAGCCCCAGAGCTGGATCAGGGTGTTCTTGGTCTAGAACATACGTAAATTGACTGCTAATACTCGCAAGTTGAAGGATGGTAACCTTGTTGTACGTTTTGGATCACGGTAACGTTTCCTGACTTGTTATTTTCGAGTTTCGAAAATATAACATCGGCTAGAGTGCGCCGTTCCCCGGAGTTTGGTGGAAGAAGGGTATCCAGTGCATGAATATCAGCAGAGTCGAGTTGCTGTTTACCCTGATAGAACCTCAATCGGCGCAACGGCGAACTGAACTTACGAACATTGCCTCGGCGTCGCTACCCTCGCTTATTTCATCAGCTTCGTCGTGATCGCTCTGGTCAGACATGTCACTCGCAGTGCGCATTCGGGTTTGTAAGTTGCGCGGGTCTGCAGCCCCATTATCCTTATCGTCCTCATCGTCCGGAATCTCGAGCTCTTCCTGCTGATCGCGAGCAAGCTCAAAGATTTTCCGGGACGTCTTGGGGTCAAGAATGACCTAAAATGCTGTCTGTTGAATACCATCCCATCCTGGCATATGATGATCGAGAATGAAGTACCTCGTCGTTGTCGTCTTCCGCGGTGTGTCTTTGGGGCTTTTTTCGCCTGCCCGGTTGCGAGACATGGCCATACCTTGCGTGAAGCTTGTCCCCATCGAGCTGAGTGAGGAGGGGTTCGTGTCGTTGTTTTTGCGGTCTTTGGGTTCGAGGCATGACCTTCCTTGGAGGCAGACAGTGATAGTTTTAATCGCATGGCTGTGCTCGCGTATCGGCCCCTGTTGACGGTGCGTGTTCGGTCGCAACGTCGATAAATCCGCCCTGTTTGAGGGTTTTCTTCGCCCACCATGTCCCAACTTCTGCCCCCGGAATTTGTACTCTCTTTTCTCTCCTCTCGTTCTTGTGCACTGATCTACGCCTGACAGCTCCGCACCTTGGATAAAAATGGCCAACTAATCAAGTCTGTTGGTTTCCTTCGTTTCGGGTTTGATAGCGAGGTCCCCATCGACCTCGTCCGGTCGCTCTACCTCCGTCCCCACTATGTCCTTTCTTCCTCAGAGACCCAAGCAAAGGACCAGATCGACGAGCCTCAAGGTCGTAGCGCACAGTCCAAGTCTATTTACTACCCAGACACGCACGCCATCTCTTATACCACCCTTTCTCAATTCCCCCCAATCAAGATTCTTTCTCCCGCGATGCGAAAGCGTATCCTCGTCACAGGTGGCGCTGGTTTTGTCGGATCTCACCTCGTCGACCGTCTCATGCTCTTGGGGCACGATGTCACGGTCGTGGACAACTTTTTTACCGGGTCAAAGACCACCGTTAGCCATTGGATTGGGCATCCAAACTTTGAGCTCGTCCGTCATGATGTAGTCGATCCTTTCACGATCGAGTGCGATCGTATGTCAACAACCATATTCATTTACAAATCCAACCTTATTCCTCCCCGCCTTAGAAATCTATCACCTTGCATGCCCTGCTTCACCCCCGCACTATCAGATTGATGCGGTCAAGACTGTGAAGACGTCTTTCATTGGAACGCTCAACATGCTCGAGCTTGCGAAGCGGAGCAGGGCTCGATTCTTAATAACCAGTACTTCCGGTCAGCACATATTCTCCATCCCTCTGTGCAACTACTGATTCCTTGTAGAGGTATATGGTGATCCTGAAGTTCACCCTCAAAAGGAAGACTAGTAAGTATTTCCTGTTGTGAACCACGCGTCGTCCGAGTCTTGACCCGTCTGAAGTTGGGGCCACGTCAACCCTATAGGCCCTCGCGCTTGTTATGACGAAGGGAAGCGCGTTGCCGAAACATTGACATACGGCTTCCAGCATCAGCACGGTGTCGAGGTTCGCGTCGCGCGCATCTTCAACACGTATGGTGAGAGGCTTTTGCGGCTCTTTCCAATTCATTGCTGACTCGTTCTATTCCACAGGCCCTCGCAGTCCGTCGTCTGTCGTTTGCATGATAATTTGAGCTCACCTGTCCTTTTTTTAGTGAATCCCGCTGATGGCCGTGTCGTATCCAACTTTATCGTGCAAGCTCTGCGCAACGAAGACATCACCGTGTATGGTGATGGCACTCAGACCCGGTCGTTCCAGTACATCCATGACCTGATAGATGGTCTAATCACATTGATGAACTCTGATGAGTCGCGCCCCGTCAATATCGGGAACGGCGACGAGTTCACAATCGGAGAATTCGCAGAGCTGGTTCGGGAAATAGTGGAAAAAATACAAAAAGAAGATAGAATTACACCATCCCGGCGGTCGGAAATCGTTTACAGGCCCATCCCGACGGATGACCCAAAGAGGAGACGTCCCGATACTGCGAGAGCCAAGGATACCTTACAGTGGCAACCACGCTGGACTGTTCGCATGGGGGTAGAAGAGATGGTAAGATACTACAAGGCTAGGATGGCTGAAGGAAGTATCTAGAGTTTGCAAGAATCTGTCCCCTAGGGTATGTAGGTGGCACTTTTTCAGCTCGGCAACCTGAATGCATGATCTAAGTAGAGGATATATGACAGTCTTCAGTGGTATAGATATTGGTCCATTGTTACATAGGTATCTTAGAAAGAGTGTTAGCAAGACAGTGGTATCAGAGTACTATTGCCACAGTTTCAACCCATAGAAAGATTTACGATGCTATTAAAGATTCTTTGATAGTGAGATACTTTGCGTGGTGCCTTTGAAGGGTACACTTTGCGCGACCTTCGAGATTGAGCCCTTGAAGCTCTGCCTTTCACTATAGTTGGAACTCATCGTTGTTCTCCGTATACGACTATCATGCCGGACAGCATCCGTTACCAATTCAGTCGCACTTGCAGTCAAGGAACCATCAAATGTCCGTTCTGGTGACGAGGCTCGCATGTTTTGTTGCGCAGCGACGAGTATTTCAGGATCTAAAAACAAAGGTGGGTTAGCTAGGTGTTGGAATTACGTCCCATGAGCACACTTACCGACGTGACTTATTCCCCGATTATCCCCGTGGAACCAATGATGTGTCTTCTTCCGCTCGGAAAATCTATAAATGTCGCGTAAGATCATCATTTTCGAGTAGAATGAAACTGTCTAGTACTTTCGTATCGGGCGGCCGTCCCTACCGAGTGGACAGTAAGCCTTGTCTATATCTTTCGAATAGAACCTGAGGCTTTCGAACTGGCTCCTGGCTACTTCTTGAGTGACACACGAGAAGGAGAGTAATGATCTTGGATCTCGGTGAGCAATGGACGGATTCCCAGCAAGCTCCGAAAGAGTCTGTAACGCTTTTCTTGCGCGTTCCGTTATCGGGATAGCGGGAGGGCGTAGGTCCGACCGTGACCGCGGAAGCTGTGACAAGAACCCGGTGAAGGCACGATTCACTAAAGAAGCACTACCGGAGATGATGGACATGCAAGCCTTGCCACCTGGCACGAGTAATCGCCTCGTTATCTCCTTTTAAGGGCAGGGCACAGACCTTTGACCACGTAGAAGCGGGGCTCTGTTCCTGTTGCATCTCTGATATCATCCCTCAAGCTCTCCGCATACACGAGTGGTGCGACAGGACTGGACTCATTCTTCACAAAGAGCTTAGTTAAAAGTAGCGTTGGAAGACATAAGAGGCACACCTGTATGATAAAGATTGGACAGGTAACCCGCGCGAGCTCCTTCTTGCCAATCATCGTCCGCTGTATATCTAGACTGTAGATCTGATTGCTCGAAAATGCATCCAAGCTCACGTTCATCAAGATGTTTGCAAGCTCCACAACACGAAGCCGTCGAGCAGGTGGTGTTATTTTCTCCCAGTACGAAATCAACTGTTCGTACCGTCAGTCACAAGAAGGCTCGAGCACGCGCATCCACTCACATTATCTTGAAGATCAATATTATCAGTCTAACAGTGTGGATGAGTATCGTGCTCCGCAAGGAAGGACAAGTATCCCACCTCACCAGTCATAAAGCTGACGATTTCACTGCCGGCATGCTCGAAAGAATCAAGGTCGGGCGCAAAACACCACATTTGGAGGAGTTCATCATATGCATTGTAAACCCACTTGAGCCTGAGAGTGTCAATATTAGACCAGTTGGCGGGAGTAACGAAACGTACTCTGTTGGTGGTGGTACATTACAAAGTGTGAGACTCAAAACGAGTTCCGACCATCTTAGAAAAATGAGCTCGAAACAAGAGGTGCAACACGGATCCACGTACAACGCAGTGAGTATTAGGGCTGAATTAACAGATATACAGTCAAAGGCAAGGAAATGAGCGGGAGGTAACGAGAGTGCCTATTCATCAGGTTGAAAAGGGGTACAATCTTTCATGAGAGGAGGCATACTTGTATCGCCGCTGCAAGGTCAGCAGCGTCCACATAGCAGTCGTGTAACGCACTAGGTCGACACCGCGAACGACCTTGTGTGCGCTGGTCGAAGGCAATGAGATTGTACTCGGAAGATAGTCTTGGATCGTCGAAATGTTTGGTGAGCCAACTTGAGTCGAGGAAAACCGGGTGTAAAATCACGACCGTCGGCTTCTCTGGGTCAAAGCTTCCTACATTCCCATACGCCGAGTTCGTGGTGTACCAGATCGACACATAGTCGTCGTTGGATGGTAATTGAACAGAGGGCATATCGCAAGTGCGCAACAAGACGACCTAAGAAATACGCCAAGAAGCGATGAGCGCCCGCAGATAAATTTCAGGCATACTTACTAGATATGAAAAGAAATGATGCGTAGCGCCTCCGACGTGCCCGCTTGGCTCCGCGGTGCTCTCAGGTTAGCACCGCCGGAGTTAGTTAGTTCACGTACTGCTAGCCGATGTTGCCTGACGAAATGAGGTGCACGGGCCGTAAATTCGGACCTCCGAGCCGCCCGACTCCTGAATCATTAGGGGCCCTTACAACCTGAACTTATGACAAACTCGCTTACAAACTTGAAGCATTGTGATCGCTAGGACCTTGCTTGGGGCTCGAAGTGTTTTACCCAGTGGGCCCTTCAGTTTTAGTCTGGCAATGATTGAGTTTCACCGTCTTGTCAACCAGAACCCTGTCTTGCTGACGTGAAACAGTAACCGAGCCAATGGAAGAGAAGCAACCCCTCGTTGAAATCCCGCTCAGAGAGGTTAACGTATTTCACTAGTGTGATCCCGTAAGGAACAGCGCGGGCTACGCCACACGGCGAGCTCTGCTGACATGACGTGAGTAAAATGAGTAGAGAACCAATGCAAGCGCTCAGCAATGTGTCGGCGATCATCGCACTGCAATGACTGCACGGATGTTTGCCAAAAGAACGAAAAGAAGCATCATATTTGACTCGAATAGGACGGCAATTTAGTTGCCCCGGACTCGTTCAAGTCGGGATGCGGGCAACTCACAGGCGCGCCACGAAGGTACTAGTACTATTCGACCCTGCTCACACTTCTCCGCCGTCCAGAATCAGCTTCAAACTTTCCTCGCCAACACTTCCCTGCCGTCATGGTGCGGCTACTACCGAGGATGAAAAAGGAAGTGGAACATATTCCGGTTCAGGTGTTGTGTCTGCGTGCTACTTCGAGAAGGTGCTTACACGGGAGATGACTCGCTCGGGTTACCCTATAGTCCTTCCAGAACTTGGACGACCCTTCGCTGCTTCTGTTACGGCAAAAAAGCGTGCTGCATGTGTAAAATCATGAACATGCACGCTTACCTGGCAGTCTGCCTGGGAAGTGGTTGCGAACATAGTCGGGACTCCGAGGGATTCCAGCGCCTCCTGCTGCTTGTGGATGAGAGCATCCCAGGCTAGTAACACTCGTTCCTTGTCGAATCTCTGTAGATCCCGGCGATAGGCATCGTTCATCATCTGTGTATCAAAAACTTATCAGATGGTGCCACCATTGACGAAGTCGTTTAGCCTCGAACATCAGCCTCATGTTTTGATAACCCTGCTCCAATCAACGCAGCTCTGCATTTGTAACTCAATGGTAAACTGGAAAGTGGAAATTCCACATACTTACTTTGTACGAGCGACTTTGACTTTTTCTTCGTGTTTCTTATGCATAGCCCGACGTTCTTCCCACAACTGTTCTTCGAGCGTATCCTGTTCTTGCCGCAACTAGACATTGTCTCAATTACTCGTGAGAGTATGCCCGGCAGATGAATCATACACGAGATACAGCGGCAAGGAACTCCGGATCACGAGCAAGTCCAGTCAAGTGGGGCAACGCTTGTTGAAATGATATGGAACGGATGTCCTCTGCATCTGTGGAAGACGTCGCCACAACGGGCCGCGGATTCCGGCGCTCTAAGTTGGTGGGAGGCAGGTCTTGTGATGGCCGAGGAACATTTCGAGACAATGGCGGGGTATCGACGGCATTGAAGGTTCCCAACTGGGAAAGCAAAGAGGCCACTGAAGCCGGAGGGGCAGTATCGAATGATTGAGTAGCCTTTGATTCACGTTCCAAGGTAGATATGGGTGATTCACGGGGCTCCGCACATCGTTCCAAACTTTCGCGGGATGGACCCGGGTTTAGTGTGTCCTGCCAGACTCGAGAAACTTTCAGCTGGTCAAGAAGTGCCTTGACTGCTGCGGGATCCTAAACGATTCTCTCTTTCCAAGGTGCTAACTCTATGCGTTATGACTCACGTTGATGTTGGGAGAATCCATCGTGACTTGCACAGCCTGACTCCGGGATCGTGTTGCTATGTCGACTTCTGTTGAGAACCTGGACGAGTAAATTCAACGGTGTGCATCGCCACACAGGAGCAGAGGCAGAGAGACCGATGCCGCACCTGTCAACGATGCTACAGTCACGACTAGTCGATTTCATGGCAAGGACACGGCTTTACAGTCAACTGGTACAGTACAGACTATCGACGCAATACGGATCGGCATTTTGTCATTTCTGGTCAATTTCTGGTACGCTGGACTCGGTTTGGCTGTTTATAGCAAGCACAGCCGATGAGTAAGAGTCAAATCACAGGAAAGTACCTTCTTACAAATGCGTCCCGACGCGACGGCGATTATTAGCGAAGACGTCGGATGGGCCTGGGTCCGGCTACGTTGCAGCAAAATGGAAACGAGTCTCTTTGGGGCAGAATTTCATGCCCAAGGCCGACGACGGTAATATGCTGACATCGACCACGTTGTCAAGCGCCGCGGAGATGGCAGCGGCAACGTTTACTTTGCCTTTGTTCCGGACGCAACTGAGAACTGGCAGCAAAATCCACCACGTGCCCATAGTTACTGTGCTGTCGCAGCAACGGTGAAGAGGCAGGTTGCTTCGTGACCAGTCAGTCCCAGAGGGCGCGACAAGTTTGCGGGCTCGATTAATCAACACGCGGGCAGACGAGGTTTCCATATGGATGCCAGGAAACTTTTGGACTCGATCGTCGACTCAAAATCAGCGATCCGGCGGATGAGGTAGGCGGCCGACAATTACTGCTTACGACAAGAAAAATAATAACATATGTAATCGAATAAATAATTAGTCGTGGTCGGACGTTTCCACGCTTCCGACTCTCTCAAAGCGCCCCGTCTGTGCTGCTCACATCAACGTCCCTTTTCCTCATTTCTTCTCTTCTCCTCTTCATTTCTCGTCCACTTCCTCCCCTTAATCATTATCTTTCCTTCCATCCATTGACCGTACAACGCTCCTCTCCTTTTTTTTTTTCGTTATGTCGACCGATCGCACAGATTGTCCTCCACAATCAAGCTCCTCTCACATGATGAAGACGACCAAGCGCGGGAGGCCCTACCTCAAGGTATTCTCGTCCTTTCCTGTTTGTTCCCACACTGGCTAATTACTTCCAGGACACTCTCGATCTGTTTGCGACTCTCATCGTATCACTACAATTGACAACCCACAAGCAATATTTCCGCACCTTCCCGAATTCGTTTTCAACGTCAGCACCCCACTTCGCCCTTCTTTTCTCCTCTTCTTACCTTCTTCTCTAGCGACGAGGCAGCTCAGAATCTGGCTTCCTTGAAATTTTCCCAGTCCAACCGTGGGCCGGACCCAAGAGACAAATCACGAATAGTGACGACCACTACAACCACGACCTTCTCCATGACCCGCGAGATGGCAAAGGCGATGTGCCAGCATTTCATGGATGCTCGTCTGATTGAAAATGCCGCTGATCAGGGGTCAAACTTATTCAAGGATCGTGGCACATATGTCCTCACGCCAAAGGGTCTCCACGTCCTCGAGCGATTCATCTCGAAAAACGGCATCAATTCTGATCACCTCCAGCACGTATTTGCATCGCAACCGATTTGTATCAAATTACTTCACCTCGAGCGTCGCTCAGCCGATGACGAAATCATCGTTACTCAGTCCGTAATAACTGCCCTCTTCCGTCGCTTCATCGGCCGCCAGCCCAACTACCCTCCCCAAAATGCCGCCGCCCCACAGGATGCTTTCCAGGAGTATCACGAGCGGTCTAAAGGTGTTCAGCTTATGGACGTGCAGGAAAAGCCACAACCTCTTCTGGGAAAAGCTACTGTTGTACACAAGTATTGTTTTGCTGCAGTCTCTGCGCTCGAGTGGCTTTGCGACTTTACGTCCGTCGTAGGGAGAGAGGAAGCCGCAGAAATGGCGGCGCAATTCGTCCGTTTCGGTCTCATTGTCCTGGTTAGTGATAAACGGAAGAACAACGACTCTGCCATCATTTTCACCGTTCGGGGCTCCGCTCCTGGTGGTAACTCTCCCGTTACCGTGAGTTTGTCCATTGTTACCCTCAGTTCCCGTCTTACTATCATTCTCCAGCAACACGGCGAGTTTCGCTGCACCGCGAAAGCCATCTACAGGATAACTGACGAAGGGAGACGAGTAGCGCAGTGGGAGGAGCACTCGTCCTCTCCGCATAGCTCCGTGACCAATCTTCACGAGCGCTCTTCGTTAGAAAGCAGCACCGTGGAGGGTAAATCGGGACCCGAGGCCACTGTTAGTGCTGCAGATGCCAAGATTCATCGCAGGATTTCTATGGCCGAGAGGCTTAACAGTGCCTACGCTGAGTCAAAGGAGTCAAAGGAAGCGAAGGCGAGTGTCAAGAGCAACACTGACCGTCTCAACCAAATTCTTGAAGAGCCGTCCTATCGTGCCCTCTTTCGCGATTTCCTCAAAGCCAATTTCTGCGAGGAGAACCTTGCCTTCTGGTTGGACGTCGAGGATTTCAAACGCAAGTTCAGTATCACTTCCAGTGCTCAGGCCAACGTCCCGGTTGGTCGCGGTGCGAAGGGAACACCTGGTCAAGCAGCCATGGAGAGGCACCACGAGTCTCTCATCCAGACTGCATTTCAGATCTACAACAAGTATCTCGCGCCATCAAGTCAGAACGAACTCAATATCGATCACGGCCTGAGACTGGATCTTGCTAGTTACCTGAGCGAGGTGATGACCAACTTGAATGGGAAATCATTTGATGGGCAGGTCGACGCCAGCCAAGCTGTGGCTTTCAACGCGACTCAGCTGCAGATGCTTATCAAGCTATATTCCCGTATTCAAACCCACGTACTTCGGCTGATGGCAATGGATTCGCTACCCAAAGTACGCCACTAACGTGTTCGCGTCGATATATTTTCATTCTCATCACACAGTTCATCAAAACACAACGCTTCATTGAAGCGAAGCAATGGCTCGGAGGTGATGCATCTGAGGACATCCAATTTTTGACGAGCCCCCCTGCTCCGCCTGGTCTAGGAAGCGAAGAGACTGGTGGCGCATATATTACCGTTTCCGCGAAAGCTACAGAACGAGAACAGAGGCAGCACCAACTTTCTGGCTCCTCCACGACTTCATGAGTATAAATTCACCACGGTCTCCTTTCCACCTCTGTCCTCAGCAGACTTTGCTCTACTACCCCAAGATACGATATCCTCACACTTTTTTCTTCGCACCGGGTTTGGTCTCCGTTCATCACCCAATCTGTTGTTACTTTGCATTTTCTTTTAGCCTAGGCCCCGCCTCCATACCTTCGCCATTAGCAGTAATCTTCATCATCCCTTGGCATCATGCAGTATAGTTTCCTGGGCTTTCGCGTTATGCTTAACACTATTCCCGCGGTTCCTTGTCCATTATTTGCATCACGACTCCTACCCACTCTTCATCCAAGGGCGGTGTACAATCTACCTTATAATTATATGCATACCTACTGCTTTTCGCACAGGTGCACTTAATCCGCAGCATGGTGTCGTATCTTACGATTGGTTTTGAAAATCTATCGAGTGGAGCTTGTAATTTCTAGGTCGTGTGATTGCAGTCACGCCAAAAAAAAACAATCTTTGTGAATTCCCATCAAGTCTTCTATAGCTTGTCGGACCAAGATGTCTTGGATTTGGAACCCCAGCGGCAACACTCCAAATCCACAGCCAACTGAAGAAATGGTACCAGACCCTGGCGACCCCAACAGGAGGGTGTCCAAGAAGACCGCCAACCAACCCTTCCTAGCGTACGTGGCCTGGTTGCTAGCATTTGCACTAGTGCTTAGCCATATGCTAGCTACCACGAATATAAACTCGAACAAGAGAGGCTACACGAAGCTTGGCTGCAGCGCAAGAAGGAACGTGAGGAGAAGGTCGCACGAGGTGAAGAGGTTGGTCCGGAAGAGCGGGACCCGACCGCTCAAGAAGAAGTTGGCCTCCTCGGCCTCCTCAAGTTCATCGTCTACCTCTTACTCATAATCGCTTTCGCCGGCAAGTTTTTCACGGGTAGCTTCCTATGGGAGTATGATGGCAAATGGGCGAGGTTGAAGACGTATTGGCCGGTGAACCCACTCGGTCCCATTACTCCCCGTCGTTGCCGCACCACTCAACCTGGCTATGATATAGGAACCCAACGGTCGTCTATTTTCGGAGTCTTACCTTGCCTCGTTTGACGGGACGGATCGAAGCAAGCCCATATACATCGCGGTGGGTCACCACCCCCTTCGTAATCCCATCAACGGAGACTCATCCAAGAGGTAATCGATGTGAAGATTGATGGAGAGGTGTACGATGTTTCAAGTAATAGACGGATGTACGGCCCTGGAGGTTCCTACCACAGCATGTGCGTTCCGCCCTGCTTGTCTCGTGCTCCGCGGTGTTCAGGCTAGTGGGCTATGCAGGGCCGGCATTGACGCCGCGAGATCCTTTGCGACAGGGTGCTTCGAGACGCACCGTACACACGACTTACGAGGATTAACCGATCAAGAGCTTCAAGTGGGTCTTCGTCCATCACGTTAGTTACAAGGTCGTCATAACCAACCTTGCATAGGGCGTCCAGAATTGGAAGAAGTTCTTTGTAGACCACAAGACATATTTCAAGGTGGGGAGGGTCCTCCATCATCCCATCGATCCCAAAAGCCCTATCCCGGAGCACTGTGATCCAAAGAAGGAACAGACCACGCACCCAAGAAAGGGTTCAGGTGACGGAAGTAAACCCTGGGCGCAGTCCGGTTCCTCGACCGATGGGAAACCGGAGCCTCATCAGGAACTGTAGATTAAGAATCATAATATTGAGAACATGCTATCATAAATGACGATGATGGACGTGCAAGTAAAACATGAAGTAGGTGATCACCAAAGTCATAGCGTGTCATAATTGGTCATATAAACATAGTAGTCCCTGAGGATATGCGTCGCGCGCCTAGCCCTCGTCTTGGCAAGGGTTTTTTTACATTTGCCTCAAGCCTGCCAAACATAAACCATGAGTCTAAGCAGTGCTAACGTTGCCGGCACAGTCTAACTTGCCTGAGAGGGTGCACCGTGTGTCATGAAGTAATTCCGAAGGATTGGGAAATCAGCAATTGAACCATTTACCATGGATGAGAACGGGCTTTCTCGATATTTGGCAACGATGATATTACCGCGCCATGCGACTGCCTCCCGGAAAGCCTTCCCTTGAATCTCTCGGGTGCATTTGTTGATGGGAAAGGGCATTCCATCACGTGAAACGATAGGGTAAAAAACGACGTAAGGATATGCAAACTTTTTATTCATTCCGTCGAGCGCCTCGATGAGCTGAGATAGCCGTGAGTGGCGTCTAGCCGGGCGATCAATTGCGTTCAACTCACATGGTAATGCCACGCTCGGGGACCGAGGCCTTCTGCGATGTAGTCCATGTAGACTTCTGGGTGGGGCATCCGAGAAGGCTGAGCACTATGAGGAGCATGGGGGTCGGGCATGGACATTGGGCTCGTCATGAGTGCGACCATGTGCGGGTTCCGGCCATCAGATGGAAAGAGGAGTGCCTCAAAGGAAGTTAGCTGGTCCATGACCGATTACGACGAGAAGACGAGTGTGATATAAGAATAGGGAGGGAATAAGGTAAGGCCAGTGGACTGTGGTATGGCGAATGCTTTGGGAAGGGCGGAGGAAGGAGAGAGCCCTTATATATGTCTTTGAAACGAGGTCAGGGTGAGTCCGAACGATCATATGAGACCAAGGAGAAAGTAAACGCAGAAGGATTAGTTTGGCACGAGGTGTAACCGATGAATCGGTGGCAGGTATGGCCATCGCAAGCTCTGGGCGGCGAGGTGCGGATACCGCGCCCAAGTCAAGATTTTTCATGTGCAGTCCCGGTAGAGTGACTGGTGAGACTGGGGTTCAACGGCTGCGAACAGACTGGAGCGGGAGCAAAAGAGAAATGAAGAGTGTGATATGTTGCCGGGCCGATGGACGTAGATCAGCTCGAGCCGGCATTGCACTGATCGGGAAGCAATTCAACGCAATCAAGACACGCATTGACATTAACCGACCTGGGCGAGTCCACCTCTTCTTTATCCGCTGGCGCGGCGTTCCTGTCGCGGTTGACAGTTTTGGGGTCGCGAAAACACTTCATTTCAGCCTTCCTGTCCGCGCTGGACATCCCCAGGATCTCGACCCCGACTGCATCCGCCGATGCCTGGCATCATCATTCCCCAGACTCTTGGCTCATCACCAATGATGGGTATGCTCCGTCCCCGCCGCGCGTTCGCTGCCAGTAGGGTCCGGCTCTTGCTGGCCGATTCTCTTGTATGAAACGCAACAAGCGCGTGTGCGCCTTCACCCCGGAGCGAATGTAGCAGGTGGATCCAACAGGTGCCTTCTTTCTTCGTAAATAGGTCTCCGGGTGACGCTCCATGTTTGCATCCGTTTGAAATTCGTCGATCCCAACGGACTGTGACATGATTCGATCAGACAAGGGGTGATGCAGAGCATTCGGAGCATGCATAGATCATTGTTTGCACCATTCCATATCTCCAATTTCATCATGTCGTCTGGCTGTGCATATTCTTCTTTGGGCTCTTGCAGTCCTGGACCACAAAGCACGCCGTGTCACAAGGTGCAACCACCCCGACGGGGGCTTTATCCCTTGTTGTGCACGTCCGCCCGAGAATTTGACACCATCACTGGCATGGCGGCATTTGAATGCAGAGGCGTGGCCTTCAAGTCAACTCAAACGGAAGCCATTCAAGTTGTGTGCTATATACCTAGCGTTGCACGTTCGTGTCCAGACGCCACAGCATCGTGCCGGTACCGCTTGCGAGACGATTTAAGGAATTGAACTTACATCTATATAGGTAGAACATATGATTTGGAAAACAACGATGTGTTGGATGTCATGTCCGTCGTTGTGCACAGGAATGTTCATTTCCAGCGTTCTGGTTCAGTGAAACCATCCCAATGCAGCTCCTCCGACGATTCGCCCTTCGGCGTCTATGAAGGCGCTGGCTTCGAGATTCGAGCCCAGTATTCTCTAAGGTCACTTGGGTGGTGAGCGCTGAGAACAATTACTGTCGCCGCGACTTTTAGCAATTCTCGCACATCATGATTGTTTCTGGACACATTAGCGGTGCACGTTTCTCGGCCACTTGATGGTTTAAACCTTGTGAGGATGGCTTTCGGTCGAGCGTAGTAGTCGAACTCGTCGTGAACCTAGTGTGACCTCATGCCCGAAAAAGGCAGGCGTGGTTTGGCGGGAGTCGATGCGGCGAGCTGAGCTTTCTACCGGTCGCAATGGCTGCCGGTTCCATCCTGGTTTCCACCTCGCTTTCCTCTGTTTTTTCTTCTGCTAATGCTCCCTCGGTCGTCCTACAGTCTTCACGTCGAAACGCCGTCATCCCCGCGCCAACCGCTGATGCAGATCTGCATCCTGAACACGCGTCTTTCGCGTCCATTGTACATTCACAACATGTTGGATCCATCCTCTTACGCGTTCTTCACGGTGGTTTGATCGTGGAGCTCATCTCATTGTCGACACAGGCTCCTCCAATTCGTTTCGTCTTCCCGGTTCCCATCCTCTCCCATCCAGCACTCCTCGTAGCCGCGGAGCAGGAACTCCATTTGCTGGTTGTCACGGTCACGGGCTCACTTTACCGCTTGGTGCTGCCGGCCTCAAATCCCAGCCTTCTCTGGCACGACCAGGCGGCAGCCAACTGGTGTAGAGAATACGTCGTAAAGAATGTTTCCGATCTCTCCAGTGGCATCGTCCAAGTACAGGGAATTCACTGGGTTACAATTGGACTGAAGAATGGCTCGCTTCTTCGCATAGAGTCAGAGCGGATTGGTGATGATACATGTGATGGTGCGTGCTCTTTTCTGCAGCTCGCATGCCTGTTTAGTTGCATTCGTAGACCTTTGGACCGAGACTCTCAGTCAGCCAATGTCCTTCTTTGGTACCTTTGCATCGTACATTCCTGGCCTCCAGTCCGGCACAAACGCAGCATCCGAAATACTTTCCGTTGCCAGCCTTCCCCAACCCACTGATCTCAGTCACACCTGGACGCTTGCGCGGGACCGTGTCCTCCGCCTTTGGACTGCAAAAAGTGGTTGCGTTGCTTCTAAAACTCTTTTGAGTCGAGCCACTGCCCAACCAACCTTATCTGGTACCACCATCTCCGAATGTTTAGATGCCGAAGCACGGAATCTGTTGCGTATTTGTTCCGGTGGTACCAACGATGAAAGCACGTTCGCCATCGCCTTCGTGCCAACACCCGCCGACCCACATTCTGGTGGATATTTCCAGATCTTTGACTCAACGGCCGATCAGCTGCGGGAATTTGGATTCCTAGAGTGTTCCGCCGCAAGTGCTTACTGTCACTTACAAGATTTCATAATCAACGACGGCATGTTGTGCGTCCTATGGGAACGACAGGGTTGCTCATTGATGGAGAGAACCCCCTTAGCTTTGGGGGGTTTGAATGCGTTTGACGACGCGGTATGGGTAACCTCTACTCACGGGGAAGAGGCAGACCTGACTCCCGCGTACATTGAAGAACTTCTTCGTTCCCCTGGTTCCCTCACAGAGAAATTCATGACGGCAATTCTTCGGCCAGGCTTATTCTCCCCATTAACCATCCGCACCGCCCTCGAGCAGTACATAGATGCCTGTCTCTCCCTCCCCGGTCCCCCCGCCCCGGAGCTCACGAAATCGTATGCAAGTGTGGTTGAAAACATAGCTGCGGTGGTGGGGTGTACCGTCTCTCTCGTACGGGACCCGCATACCGGTGGAATGCAATACGACCGGTACTGGAGTGCATTTAAGCGAGATTGGGAGGGGTTTATTACCCGCTGTCGTGAGGTGGAGCGTAGTGCACGGTGGCCGCTCGCCCTTTGCATTGGCCAGACTAGTGATGACGTCGTTGTGACTGAAAGAGAGCGAATCAATACTCTCGCAAAGGAGGACCTCCCAATCGCTATCCACAGACACCTTAGCGACTCCCTCGCTGTGGACTCCCATTTTGCTGTTCTTGATATTGCGTGGACCCTTTGCGACAAGATCGGACCGGAGCTTCTCCGGAACCTGGAGACCAGAGTTGTCGATGTTCTCCATCAGGAAATCGCTTTCTCCATTGTGGACATCTTGGGCGACCAGGCGCAGCGGCTGGACTTCAAATGCCTTGACGATGCCGCCCTAAACTGGATCCTTGCTAGGTTGCGAGACGTTCAAGACCTTGACAAGGATATACGTATCATCCTCGATCTGGTTGCTGGTTTCGATCCTCAGGTCAAGCGAGAAGAGGACGAAGTCGAGCTTCTTCTCCATCCTACACGGTCTGAATGGAGGGTTGCTCTCTCAGCCGCGTATGTTTCTACTTCAATTCACGCTCGCTATGACGTCTGCCTCGCTTTGACTGCCCTTCTTTTCTTCCTCGCTGACGACCTCAAAGAGTGGGACCAACCCTTGCTAGAGGAGGTGTTTGCTGTTTTCCGAGGCCTCGCTATGCTACGCAGCGCCGCACGTCAACCGGCGGCAGACCATGCCCAAGATCCCAGTCCGTCGGACGACATGAACACCGACGATATTATTGCACAGATGGGCAACATGCAGGTGTCTAGGAACCACTCCCGCTTTGCGCCGACATCGTCCCTCTTGCACCGCCTGATAGCTCAGTCAGGTGAATGCAGCGAACTACCTGGCTCAGCCCACAGATTTTTAGATACCACGGGTCTACTTCAATCCACTTCCCCAACACACGCCACACTCTTCGAGGTACAGTTCTGCGACAGTATTCGCAGCTTGGGATATCCTGACGTCGGGCGGGACATGCTTGCGTGGCTGCCGCGAACTCCCGGGGTTGTCTTTGTTACCGCACAACTCTACATTGCGCTGGGACGCGCGGACGACGCAGCCAACCTGTTGGAGAAGGTCGCCGCCAGCTTTGGTGTGTCATGAAAAATTTATCGCATACAATCTTATATTTCATCCGGCAGGTCCTGACAATGGCCTGTCGTTTGAGGATGCCGAAGCATTGGCGTCCGTTTTGCCTGCAAAAGCTCTATATGACTCGGATTTCTCGTTCTATTTAGAAGCATCCACAATTTTTAGATCAAATGGCCTCACGCAGCACGAAGTTTCATTTCTTCGTCTTGCCTTATCAGTCGCGCCCCCGGAAGCCGACACAGCGGATATTTGGTATGCCCTCACTCGGGGATATATCGATCTTTCCTTCTGGGAAGAGGCTTATTCATCGATAATCGCGACGCCCTATGATAGCGTGTAAGCGAGCCCTCTCACGCGCATATGCCTTTAACAAAGGATCTACACAGGAAAAGGGATTGTATCTCACAGCTTGTATATCAAATGTGTGAAGAGGGTGCCATCGAAATGCTGGTTTCTCTCGATTTTACTGGTTTTTCCTCCGAGGTGGACGATGCACTTGCGTTTAAAGCGCGCAACACGGATCCTCGTGCTCGTCCCTTCTACTCCCGAATCCTGTACACGTGGTACACGCGAAGAGGGGACCATCGGAACGGTAATTTTTTAAATTTCTCGTTGATGTGAGTCAGTATATCTGAACCCTCGATTGATCAGCTGCCAAAACCATGTATCAACGCGCACGTAAAATGCAGGAGATTTCCAGCGAACCTGTTGACGTGATGTCGTTGATAGAGGACCAACTGGAGTCTTATTTGCTCGCGATCAACTCGTTATCCCTTCTGGAGCCAAAAAATGCGTGGGTGGTTGTCCAACTGCCAACTTCAAGCATCAAGGACTTTGAGGTGAATGCCGATCTTCATGTGACCGACTCGTTTTGCTAATCTCGTGACGATAGTCCCGTAAACGGCGGAAATTGGCACAAAATTTGCCCCATTCGACCACCAGTATTGATTCAGAGATTATAGACCTCGAAGACCTCCGCTTCGAATACACGCTGTTATCTGCAAGGCTGCGCCTCATTCAACGCGATTCGACCTTGCTTAATACTCCGGGTGAGTAGGGGTCGATTAAATTGATCAAGGGTCGACAGCCAACTATTTACGTCGCAGACACTCTGATGTCGCCTTCGCTCGTAATTCTACGGCTAGGACAGGCCAATCAGTTCGAGTTTGCCATTACGACGGCTCGTGCGCTCGGTGTGAATATGAGCGAACTGTTTGCTGCCCTTGCAGGACAATGCATGAGGCTATCGCAGAACACAAATGGAACACCGTGGGTGGTCCTGAACAAACGAGGTCTTGGCCGATACTAACGCCTACCCACAGGCAAGACACAGCCGACTGGCTCCTGACGGATAATGTTTCTTCATGGCCCGGAACACCAGCCGATCGAGGGTGGCGGTACCTTAAGCTGGCTCTAGAGCGCCACGATGGTCCAGATACGGATTATCGGTATCACAAAGCAGTGTTGGAAGCCATCCTATCGCACGACAGGGCTTCACCCCCACCTCCGTGGCTCGTACATACGCTTGAGGTCAGTTTTGTCTTTATCCGGCACCGTGGTTGTTCCACCTGTCTTTTTTTGCCGCGTTCCCAGGATCACCACCACGAGTACCTCGTCCGGACCAGCCTCCGATTCGACAATCTGGAGAGCGCCCTGGAACACACGCTCTCGCTCGTTGGCAAGGTCGGTCGAGGCCTTTCGATGCTCGTGAACGGACCGCTGACGGTCCTCCCCAAGGCGGACGCAGCGCTCTCGCGCACACAGCCAAAAACGTCCTGCACGACCTGGCTCCCGTACACCCTCATCGACCAGGTGCTCGTGGCGGCGGCCGCACAGGACGATCTGACCCCCCGTGGGCAGTCGCTCCGACGGGCGCTCCAGACGGACATTAACAATCGGGTCAAGCGTATGCAAAAGATAAGCAGGGCGGCCGTGTCATAAAAATAAATATGTGTGCTTTTTCATCTCTTCTCGACATGTGTCCTCGTTCGTTGGAGCGACGTCTTGCGGTGGCGTGCTTATCTAGCCATATGACTGAGTTTCATAATTTCAATACATACCCAGTCGAACACGCCGGCGGTCGTCGTGCTCTTTTTCCTTCTTGGAGTGACGCGTGTCGGCAGGGTCGTCGAGACGACTGACGTCTGGGAAATGAAAGTTCTGATGCTTCTGTGGAAAAAAACGAATTCCGAAGCTCGCACTGTGGTGAATGCGTCTGACGATGCGGCATAGTGATACAGTACAACATGGAGTAAAATAGTAGCAAGCCGTGAAAAAGCGAGCCAAGACGACGCGCAGCAGCGAACCCATTACTAGTAGGATGTGGATATGCGATAGTTTGCGTGAGAGAGATGAGTGGGTACATAGTGAGACCGCGAATACGTACAAACGAGCACACTACCGGCAACTCAGGGGGAATTGAGGGGAGCCAACACACAAAAACCAAAAGGATCCATCCAGTCATTTTACATAATCTACGCCTTTATCGTTTGCGAGGTCGTGCAATCAATGCCGATCGCCCGTGTGTCGTGGATGTTGCATCACGTCAAGAAAGCGAGCCCACTCTGCTTGACTCAGGGAAGCGCCCCACATGGTCTCCTCTTCCGTCGCCGTCGGGTATGAGTAAGGATATCGCCCCAGAGCAGCCTCACCCGATATGAATGATTGCCGCGAGGGGTCAGGGTATGACTGACGAGCAGGGTCGACGAAATTTCGCGATGACGCTGTGTCAGGGTAAGAAGACCGAGAAGGATAAGACTCGGAATAAGATGCGGATGCGCGGGTATCAGGATAAGGATTTCCAGAGGCCGTCCCGGGGGGCCGAGCAGTGTCGCCATACGAATTGCGGCCACCTTCCACCGTGTAAGTCGCCCTGGGGGCGTCGGAATACAATTGAGACTGTGAAGATTGAGACTGTGTGACGGGATACGCCAGGGGTGACGAGCTGGATTGCCCGGCGACCATTCCTTGCGTCGGTAGTGTCTGCACGGGAGATTGCTGGACGCCTGCATATCCGACGAGCGAGGAGGAAGACGCAGTTTTGCTCGTTCCATAGTCCACCGACCCTCGGTGGTGGTTGCCTTGTGGACTGCCCGAGTTGCCCGTGGCAGGCGAACTCAGGTATGCCGGCGCGTTGGGTGAATCAACCGCGTTCACCCTGGGATATTTTGGAGAATCGTGGTACGGGAAGGCGAGCGTCTTGACGAGGCTCAGCACGCGGCTCTTCATGCGCTCTCGTTCCTGTTCGGGTTCGTTTGCAAAGTCCTGACTGTACAACGGTGCGAGGGCATGGAGTATGTCGAGCGCCTTGTCGGCGACAGCGGTACCCCGACTGAGTTCGAGCGTCGTCAACGCCTTCTGAATGTTCGCACGGAAGAGTGATGCGCCGGGCTGGTCGGGGTTCGAAATCAGTTGAAATGAGAAGAACATCGCCGAGCTAAACACGTGAAACGGTCCCCAGTTCATGTGCCCTGGGACTGCCAGCGACGAGTTTGCAAGAAAGTCGGGTCGCGCTTGGCCCACGAGCGTGATCAGTTTGTCAGCAGCATTGACGGCGACGTCCAGGGAGGTGACATGGCGGTCGTGTTTGTTGTCCTTGTCCTTGGTCGACGGCTTATCGCCGACCTTTGGCGGAGGTGCGGACGCGTATGGCCGGTGAAGGGTGAAACGGATGTGATAGAAGCTAGTGCGGATGATGACGCTCTGGACGCCTAAGCGACGGGTAAGAGTATTTGGGCTCGCGAGACTGCGTGCTACCTTGTACTCGTCGAGGTCGAGCTCTGGAGGGAGCGTTTCCATCCATTGGTTCAGAGCGCGGTCGTGGGCCAAAACGGTCTCGTATGCGACTGGACGCATGGATATCGCGCTGTCCATGATGTCGCCGAGAATGTAGGCCAAACGGAAGAGATGGAGATTCGGAACAAAGATTCGCGGCTCGTCGGGATGATGTGCAGCGTCGGACGGATCTGGAAGCTGGGTGTCGAAATGGTGTGACGCGATAGAAATCGGACGACCAAACATGAACGCCTGCCACCTGCGGAGATGGTGGGTAGGGGACGGGCAAGCAAGGTAGTACACGAACCTTTCCAGGAGGACGATGTGCCACCAGGCCCAACGCCTTCTCTCGGCGTATTCCTTGGACATTCGCCACTTGCACGGATCACGGTGCAGGCCCATGGCCATGCCGATGCTGACGAGCTCGCCTCGAACGGCCCATATTTCCTCGCTGTCGGTCTTGACGAGGGTGAGATAATGACAGCGGATGAGCAAACACTCGACGAGCTCGAGGCTATAGGTCTTGTGGTCGGCCCTATGGCGGTCGAGAGCGGAGCGCATGACGTCGTAGAATTTGCGACAAATGTCCTCGAGGGTGTCGCCGAGCTGCGCCACGAGGCGGTCGCCTGGTGGGAGGTAGTGGACGGCGATGGCCATGATCATGCAGACGGTGGAGAGGACGACGCGATCGGCGTTGGCGCCGGTCTTATACCGGGACCAGGCGTTGAGGAAGGAGGGCTGGTTGACGTGGCGATAGATCCAGTTGCAGTACTCGAAGTAGTAGGAGACGAGGCTGTCTATCGTCTCGAGAGGGGGGAGATGGGCGAGGAGATCTCTGTCGTACTCGTTGGTGGTGACGATCTCGTCGAGGTTGGTGTCATGGCTGGGCTGGCGGTCGCTGTCGTCGGACTGCCTCGAGTTCTGGAGGATAATTAGCGGGGGAAGGAGGACGAGAAAGGCAAGTACCAGAGTGAGATGGGTGACGGCAGAAGTGGCGCCGGTGTAAAAGCCGCCGTGACCATGGCTGCCAAGCATGCCAGGAACGCTGTCTTTTTCGAGGACATCGGGCTCCACGGGCTCCTTCTTTGGGGGTGGAAGGGGGTTATCGAGCGGGTGCTTGAGATGGGAGGGGAAGTGGGGGACGTGGCGGTGGTTGGCGAGGATGTAGGTCTCGAGGAGGGAGACGGAGTGCTTGAGGCGGGTGATCTCCTGCATGGGGTCGACCTTGCTGGCATTGCTATATTCAGGGGTTGAGCACGGAAGGGCGGGGACGGGAAAGAGACGGACTGGTCGTCACGGAGGTGGTAGTCGGATTCGTGGCCCTTGGCGTCCTGGTAGCAGAGGGCGATGGTGCCTGGCGGGGGATAAGGAGGGGCCGAGCGGGAAAGCGGGGGACGGACCTCTGAGGACGCAGCTCGAGCACGGACGGTTTCTGGCGGGGGTGAGCGGGGGTCGACGGAACGGGCTGGGCTGACCTGTCGCATTTGAGCTTGCTGTTCCTGCAGGGCTCGCAGTTTATGGCCTTGCGTGCGCGCTTTGTGGGCGGGCGGGGGTCGTGGTCGCCGGGCGGGGGGCTGGTGCGGGAGCGTACGGAGGGGGTCGTGGCGTTGGTCGGGCGTTGTTTTTGGCGGGGCGCGGTGGGGGACGTCGTCTCGGCGTTGGAGTCGTCTGGCATGGATGATATTGATGCCCCTCCGGATCGAGGCCCGACGCAAACCTGAACCGTTTTATTTATTCAAACCCTAACCTTAATATCGTATCACGTGATCGCGGTCCCGTTCCTCAATTGACATGTCACCGCGAGTATGGCCAAGCCGGCCTCGGAAATACGCTGCAGAGCGTGATCGTCGACACTGTCGACGGAGATGACCCCCAGCGACGCCTCATTTCCTCGCCCCACGGCCCATGACAAACCCAGCGTTCCTCTCCACCAGCCGCGAAGTTTAATTGCCTTTTCTCGCTGGACCTGGCGGACATGGTGCGCACGGAATCTGGACGCGCTCCAGAATTCCCGTCGTCAGCTCCCTTTCTTCCCACCGATTGCCGCCCTCGATCGCGCCCGACCGTCACCCAGCTTCGAGGTCGTCATGCAACGCCAGCATCCGTCACCGTTAACGTTGTCCTCCTCTCACGTCCCCAGCGTGGCGTTCCACAACACCTTCCAAAACGGGCCACATGGCCCCCGTTCGACGGCGTTTCACCAAGGGCTCCTCCCAGTCTTGATCTACCGTGCGCGGGAATCCCACTCGTCTCCGGACATGGCGACTTTTGCCCGACGACACATGTGCCGCCGAGTCTTGCACCGCACACGTGGGTCTCCAGCGACCCGCCGACGAGATCTCGTCCTCCGTCCCATCGCCGCCGCCCTGTTTCCTCGGCCGCACCATGCACCCAGATCCGCTCTCGACAGGCCCGGCCATGTACCTCCGCCATGCTCAAATATCATTCTACCGCGAATATCTCGGAGCGCGCCGCTCAAGAAAAGGAAAAACGACAAGGAAAAAAAAATCCCATGTCCGATCAGCGGCTTCGAACCCTCCAGATCCGGCTCAGTCCGGAGATTTCAAGAATCTCTCGACGTTCTCCCCTGGTCCTGTGGGAGGAAGAGGGGCGAGGATGTTTCTAGACCCGTCACATCGCTCCGAGCTATCCCGCGTGCTCCTGGTGGCAAGAGACCGCGTTTCAGGACCACGTACCATGGCCACGTCAGGTCGTATCTATTAATAATGCCCTCGATGGCCGAGTGACAGATGCGAACAGGAGGCGAACGACTGCGCGTCTTTGATATATGCCATCTACTCAGTAGCACCACTTTATGGTCAGTTACGGTAATCAAGCCATCGGGCTCAATCGAGCTCACGGCTCGATCACGATCGACTTGGGTAAAAGTCACTAAAAGTGAAAGGTGGAGTCCTCTAGCCGCGTCGACTAATGTAGTATGTGGGCAGTACATGGTATACGAGTACCGTAACAATGTGGAATCGTAGTCCTTCAGAATGTACAAGAAGCGTGGCAGAGTGATGGATGACATGGGAATATGGCAGACCAGTGCACCTCGTGCGACCGCCCGCGAATTAAGCATATAATGCGTTCATGTTCACTTTGGGGAGCCGATAGTCACTCGTTCCTAGTAATGGATTAGCGTAGGAAGGCAGGCGGACATCTAAAGAACACTTGCCGGCATGCGGGAACGACGTCCCACTTTCCTTGTGTCCCCACCACATCGTGGGCGACCACTCGTCTATCAAGTTTGCGAGCGTCTGAACGTCACCATACGCGGCAGGTTGTGGCCCCTTTGGCTGCAACAACACGATGATGCTGAGGACGAGGGCGAAAATCAAGAGCATCCCAGAATAGTTGAGGACCTAGGGAACGAGTGACGTGAGCGATGGAGAAGTTGAACGCTCCCGAGGGAAACGCACTTGGAACGGCCACATGCTTACGGCGATCGCTTTCAAATAGCCGTTCTCTGCCGTCCCAGCTAAACTGAGAGCAAGACCGAGCATCCAGTCTGTGAACGCGGTCAAACGATGAAACGAGACAAACGACGCGACCAACGTAGTAGAGGCTTCGCCACGAGCAAACCGAGGTTAAGAGGGCTCCCAAAGACGAGAGCCAGAGGGTGTGACGAAACCGTGGCGCCATCTCGTGTTGACGCCTTCCGCCACACCTTCTCATCCCGAATGACGTTGACGACGAGCTCGGAACAGTGCAGCGCCAAGGTCAAAGGTCCCTGGATGGCGGCCATGTTGACGTAGTACAACAGCCAGTACCAATATACTCCGCCCGCGATCGGGATGGAGTAGGCAATGACGTGAGACTGCGATTGCGGGAAGAATGTCCATGATTTCAACGCGTGGCCCATGTTGCCGTCAGAGAAATGTACGATGGTGAGGCCCCAGATGATGCAGACGATCACGAGCAGCCAAAGCGTTATGACGACCTTTCTGACGCTCGAGTGCGCACGCCACGCAGATGGTTGCTTTGAAGACGGGGCCGTTGGGCCTCGTGCACGGTCTCCAACGCTATGCATACATTGGCCCGGTTCCGGCACGATCTGAGCGTGATGAACGAGGGCGGCGGTGATATCAAAAGGGGAGGAACTCCACGTCAAGATGTCGGCAGCCCGGGCGCTAGCAAGGGCGAGGATGGCCTGTAACAGGAGAGCAACGCCCATCACGATGAGCGGGACTTCGCTGACGCAGACGGCTAGCTGTGCTCCGACGCCACTTGACGAGTTCATGTCGACGGATAGTGCTACCAGTAAACTTGAGCTGTAAGACACTATCAAAAGAACCGCCATCAACACATTGCACAGCGAGCCGTTGGGGTTGAAAATGCCGTTCGCGGCAGAAAGTAGACGGAGATTCGTGTTGAAGCGTAGCCGTTGCTGGGACGCGAGCGCAGAACGCAGGGCAATCCCATGGACGAAACCGATTGCTTCCGTACAAACTGCGACCATCAGGTTGAGCCCAAGGCCAAGAAGCTCCTTCTCCCATACGTTGTGAAGAGAAATGACCACGATGCCGGAGGATATCGAGTTTTTGGACAGAAAAATCATGAAGCCCTCGAAGATGCAAAACCAACCAAAGAGTGCGGCAATGCCAACACCCACGAGGCCGATCTTGCGAGAGAGGTTACTACGGTCGTAGAATTCAGGCCCTGTGGTCTGTTTCGGCTTGAAGTGAACCGACTCGAAGTCGCTCGACGCATAGCTGACTCTGCGGTAGTCAGATTGACGGGGAGGCATCTGGCTGGATGGATGGGAAGGGAACGGTAGGAAGGGACAAAGCGGGTTTGTGCGCCAATGCTTGCATGCTGGGCAATGCGATCGTCCCTGAATTTGGATGATGCGGCTAGTTCCAGTACCGTACGCCTAACGACTTTCACGACGTCTGGTCAGGTACGCCAGTGATATGAGACGACCCGGATCTTCCCACTTCCCAGTCTGGGGAGAATGTCCTGATACGCCTTGGTGCCCGCTCTTATCAGCGTCCTGCATGGAATAGGCTGGACTGACCTGTTTGTGCGACGAGACCTAGAAGAGAGAGACCCTGAGGCCAGAGGTCTAGGCCAGGCCCTCCAGTATGTACCTGAAAAAAAAAAAGTATACGGAGTACTTCCAAGACGATCACGTACTCGTGCCTGTCGCTAACCTCACGGCTGTGAGGGTGAATGAATCAAAGTGATAGGCCTGATTGCGATGATCAGCCAGCGTCATAGCCTCGACGCAGGACGTAAAGTCGAGTGGTGTGATCGCTCGCAGGTGATCCGTTTGCGCGAAGTTTCGAGAAGGTTCCGTTGGTTGGTATATGGACGCGCGACGGCGCGCCTCCTCGCACCCGCAACGCGCACAACATGGCCGACGTGAGTTCACACATCCGACTCTCCGCGCCGTTTCGTCATGCTCGTCACAGGCAAACGCCCTCAAAGACCAAGGCAACAAGGCATTCGCCGCCAAAGACTACGACAAGGCCATCGAGCTCTTCACCGCCGCCGTAGCCGTCGACCCCTCCAACCACGTCCTCTACTCCAATCGCAGCGCTGCGTACGCGGGCAAGAAGCAGTGGAACCCGGCGCTCGAAGATGCCGAAAAGGTCTTTCAGGTCGTTTTCGTTTCATCTGTACTGTCTACTGAGCGCCGTCACGGTCTCGCAGTGCGTCTCTCTTAACCCATCCTGGGGAAAGGGCTATGCGAGAAAGGGCGCTGCCTTGCACGGGGCTCGCCGATTTGACGAGGCTATTGCCGCCTATGAGCAGGGTATCCAGTACGAAGACAGCCCTGCTCTCCGCAAGGGCCTTCAGGAGGTAAAGGACGCGCAAGGTCCGTCCAGAGCGCTCATTCACGCTTGGTCTGACGCTGATCATCGTAAAGCTAGGGATGCCGGCGCAGGAGCGGCAGGGGGGCTTGGAAAGATGTTCCAAGATCCCAATCTCATCGGGAAGCTCGCAACGAACCCCCGCACACAAAAGCATCTCGCAGATCCAGCATTCGTCCAAAAGGTATGCGTGCAAATTAAAACGACCGCGAGCCGTATTCATCGATCCCATCCACCCAGCTTCAAATGATGCAGCAGTACCCCCAGCTCGCAGACTCGTAAGACCATGCCAGGTTCGTCTTGCATGTTGGCGCTGACGTCTGTCCAGTGCTCTGGGGTCGGATCCAAGAATGATCGACGTCCTTGGTGTCGCAATGGGCATCGACTTGCAAGGCTTCTCCCGCGAAGAGGGTTCAGACGACCTTCCACCTGGCCTCAAGAAGACGTCTGTTCCTTCTCCTCCAGCGTCACCTTCGAATGTTCGATCGACTTCTTCGACTTCCGCCTCCAACAGCAAACCTACCCCGCCGCCGCGCGCACCTGAACCAGAAAAGGAGGATGTCGAAATGTCGGAAGAGGACGCGGAAGAGGCCAAGGCCAAGGCTGACGCGCTGGCACAGAAAGACAAGGGTTCAGAGCACTACAAGCAACGACGATTCGACGAGGCAGCCATCGCGTTCTCAAAGGCCTGGGACCTCTGGCCAAAGGACATCACCTTCCTAACCAACCTCGGTGCTGCGTACTTTGAGCAAGGAGAGTACGACAAGTGTATCGAAGCGTGCGAGAAGGCGATCGAAGAAGGACGAAGTGTGCGTTGTCTTGAACCTCGGTGGAGCACCGGCTGGGCGGTACTGATGCACGCCATAGCTCCGTGCAGATTTCAAGCTTCTCGCCAAGGCATTCGGACGCATCGGTTCGGCATATACGCAAAAGGGCGACCTCGCCTCTGCCAAAAAGTACTTTCAAAAGTCGCTTGCGGAGCACCGCGATGCTGCCATTCTCGGCAAGCTTCAAGCGACCGAAAAGGCGATTGCAGATGCAGAACGTCAGGCTTACGTCGACCCGGCCCAGGCTGCTACCGCGCGTGAGGAGGGCAACGTAGCGTTCAAGGCTGGCGACTTTGCGGGCGCTGTCAAGCTTTACACGGAGAGCATCAAGCGCGACCCCTCGGACGCTCGAGGTTACAACAACCGTGCTGCTGCATACATGAAACTCATGGCACTCGCCGAGGCACTCAAGGACGCCGAGGAAGCCATCAAGGTCGATCCTACCTTTGGTACGCGAATGCGACGTGCTATGCAGAACGTCGACTGACCGTAGGCCCTAGTTAGAGCGCACGTTCGCAAGGCTTCGATTTTGCACACGATGCGCGAATACAGCAAAGCACTCGAGGCGCTGCAAGTCGCCACGACGGCCGATACCGCCAACGCTCACACCTCCGAGATTCATGCTCAGGAAATGAAGACGCAACAGGCACTCTTCAGCCAGCGTGCAGGGGAAACAGAAGAACAGACGCTCGAGCGAGCAATGAAGGATCCTGAAATCGCTGTACGTCTGCGTTGACCCGTTCACATTCACCACAGCGCTCATTCGGCTCTCCGCAGGGAATCATGAGTGACCCAGTGATGCAGCAGATCCTGCAACAAGCACAGACCAACCCTGGCGCACTGCAGGACCACATGAAGAACCCAGGCATACGTGACAAGGTCATCAAACTTATCAATGCTGGGATTATCAAGACTCGGTGAGACGAAAAGTAAAATATCTTTGGATACAAGACGTTCCTGCTGTGTACACCCATATGCTATCATTGTGTTTGTAAGGGATAATACAGAACCCTTTCTCCCCCTTTGCCCTGTCTTGGCAATTCATTCATGAAACTTGGGGTTCTCCCAAGAATGATCCAATAGCCCTTCCACAAACACAGCCATCACGGCTTGCACGCGCCGCTTCCACTTCTCGCTTTCCCCGAGGCCCTGTTTGTCCACGCTGTGCCATATCCGCGCACTTTCATGCACGTCCCTAAGTGAGCCAAGCCCCACGACGGTCGGGATTTCCATTTCCTTTGCCTCTTGAAACGCATATTCCAGTGCGAGTTCGACCAGACCACCTTCGCCATCAGGCTTCTCGGATATCTCGATAGCTCTCTTGACGGCTCCCCTGAGCTCCTCCGACGCTGCGTGCCAAGCGGGGGGTTGGGGCGTGAAAAGTCTCATGCCGAGCGGCGACGCCGTCAAAACATACTTGACCCCCGCCCGTCGCTCAAACGCCGCCTTGAAATCCCACAACGTGCGGTTCTGCAGCGTGAGATGGCAATACGACATGACCACGTCCAGCGGCTCGTACGGCGGCGTGTGCTTGATCAAGATGGCGAGACGCAGGAGCGTCGGGAGGGGGTACCCTGCAAACGGCGTTCCGCGTTCGTGATCCCGGCAAACGAACAACGCGACGCACCGCTGATCCCCACGCGTCTCACGACGCCCTCGTCCCGCAGCCGTCTCAGCTCGCCGACGGCACCCAACACCTCCCGGTCGCCGTCCCCACACACCACCGCCTCTCGCCCCGCGCCGAGCCCGTACGCCCCCGCCTCGTCGCCGAGCGCCCCACGGTGGTCCCCCGCCGTGCGCGGCGCCACGCACGCCGCGACGAACTCGACGTCGTGCACGTACACCACGTCGAGGTACGTCGTGTGCAGCCGTTTGAGGCTACGCGCCACGCTCGCGCGGACGCCCTGCGGCGTATAGTCGAACGCCTCCCGGGTGTCGCCGAACCGCCCGCATTTCGAAAACTGGGTGTGGTCAGTCGACGGCGAGCGCTCGAGAGCGTGGACGCACGATCTGGTACGAGGCGCGCGGAAAGGTGTCCGAGAGTGCAAAGAGCGCGTTGCCGAGGACGATCTCGGAGACGCCGTAAAAGGGGGCGGTGTCGAAGGCTCGGATGCCGTATCTGTGATGGGATCGGTGGGCGTTGTTGGGCCTGCGCCTATCGCGTAGACGCACCTCAGTGCGAGCCGTGTCGCTCTGAGAGGCATGACACCCCGTACGTGCTCCTCGTCATTGTAGATGGTCGAGAACGGGGCTGCGCCGAGAACGAGAGCGGGCACGGCGGGAAGCGCGGAGTCGGTAGGCTTGAAGCTGGTCGTCTGAAGTGGGGTGTCAGGCTACATGCAAGGGAAAGGATTAGGGCTATTTACGACAAGCTTGGCACTATCTGGCTGGTCAGTGTCATCGTCAGGAATGTCAGCTAGGGGTGGAAGGGGATAGGTGGGTTGGGGCGCATCTAGTCGTCGAACCATCGTTATCTTTGGTCGGGCGACTAGCGACAGCAGAAAGGACAGAGGATATAAAGTTTTATAGCATCCATGAGGAACCGTTTGATCACATGGACCCTATTGCGCTCACACCGTCCGAGTGGCAGCAACAGTCCGAAAACAAATGTAATTGGGTCTATCACACAAACAAGAAAGAAATAATGGAAGACTCTTTATAGCTTTTCCCGCGCCCAGCTGTGACATCAAAAGCGAGTCAACGTCTGCCAGCTCGGTTCAATACAGCGACGGACCTTTTCGAAAAATTGCCAGAGGGATCCATCAGCTTGGTGTTCTCGTCTGGCTTGACAGAGTTCCAGGGGGTGGGGTTGCTCTTCGTCCAGACCACTTTGTCGATCGTCAGAACGAGAACAGACGAGATGAGAAAAGCTGACCTGACGGTCCCGTCGCGAGGCGTGTCAGATACCAGCCAGCACCGCCGACGGCCAAACCAATGACCGCATAACTGTTCAAGTTGACATTAGCGCGGAACCGGGTCAAAATCCGTGAGGTACGTGCAGTGGTATAGCCTACAGAAACGACGAGGGGGTTAGTGATACCAAGCCATGGAGATGAAGGACACGACCATACCTCGACGGCGTACCAGTTTCGCATAAAAGTTCTTGCACCTTTGCTGGCCATGTTGGAAGGTCGATGTAGAGTGTTGAGCGGGTCACATTCTCACGGTTATCCTCTACCGGAATCTTCCGATGTGACGTTCATGCTTTCAGAGAATCCTGCTAAACTGGTCGATCTTCGTCGTGAACGTCGCACTCCTCACTTCCAGGCATCATATCTGGCCTCGCCCTTATTTACATTCTCAAGGTATGGGGATTGACAAACATGGACATGGATCAATTGATGGGCATGAACAAAAGTGTCCTGTAAAACTTTCTTTTTGTTTGAAACGTGGATGGTATGAAATACAACGACAACAATGTTGACACATCATGGTATGACTGTCCTCAAATGACTGCAGTAAACGGAAAGAGATGATGGGCAACAAGAAATACGTAACGAGCAACAGGGGATGCCAATTGGAAGAAAAGGCATAGGAACATCGTCGGCGAGAAAAGGGAAGACGCTACCGTCGTTGTAAGCAGAATGATCACACAATCAAATCAGAGGCACACTCACATCACAAGTAGACATCGCCTGCGCTGCAACCATGGCAAGCGCCCAACATGGAGCACGGTGGCATCCCACTTTTCTTTTCCAAACTGATTCTGCTCCTCAACTTCTCCAACTGCCTGGCCTTTGGGACAAACCTTCGCTGACCCGGGCGAATACCACCCGGTAGCGTAGCGGGAGTGGCCGCTGCGCTGGGAACAATATACGACGGAACCGTAGTCGCACCTGGCGCCCACGAGAATGTGATGAGATGTGATAATTTCTGGAAGGGTGATCGTGCCGCAAGCGGAATGGGCATAATAGAAGATGAAGGGTCTTGGCCATGAGAATATTCACAAACGTTTGATGATGACGGGTCGGGCTGGCCGGGACGGTTCACCTCCGGCGTGGCGTCGCCACTCTGCACGAGGGTGGAGCATCTGAGATTGGACACGGGTTCGTCGACTGTGAATCACAAGAGACAAATAAGTCGAGCGTACTCATATACAATTTAGAATGGGGCTTAGACGTCGAACCATTTGGAGGGCTTGACGGGCTTTGCTTCAATGAGGTGGCCGACGCCGGTATTTTCGTAGGCGTAGAGAACTTGGGCGAAGCCGCAGGTTGAGGGATCGACGATGGCGCCTTCTTCGAAGGAGGCGTAGAGTAAGCCAAAGGTGCCGTGAAGCGACTAGACACGCTCTTGGAGGGCGTAAACGTGATCGATGGAGGCTTGGAAGAGATGGTCCGCAGAGAAATTGCCCGAGGGATCGAAGAGGGTGGGCTGTCGTTCCTGCTACAGGGGCGCGAGCCACTGATGGAAGTAGGTGGCGATGAACCCGGAGATGAACCCGCGCATCCGACACGCTTAGGCCGGACCTGCGGAGGAAATACAAAAGTTAGAGAGCTCTCGTCCTCGTCATCTTCATCAAGTTCAGGTGAAGAGGTGGACACCGCATGGGGGCGTACAGCGGGCGTCGTCATCAGGGTCTCCAGGGGAGGAGTGATTCGAATCTCGGGAGGTGGTGTCGGGCAGATGTCTACTGGCGGCGTCACGCAAATGATAGGTGGTGCATTGAAAGTGAATCGTATTCCACCTTCGACTTCCTCGCCGAGGAATTCGTCATCTGTCGCGTCCGTGACACCGGCCGTCTCGTCTCCCTCGGGTACGATACCGAGATCCCTGAACGACGTGGATTCGACCACAAAGCCAACATCGGGGGGAAGGACAAAAGGGGGTAATTCGTCATCGTCGGACATGGATCGAAACGCGGATGAAAACACGCTCTGGGAGATTTCCTCGGATTGAGGTGGGCTCTTGTCGCCATCATCCAAACATCCAAAAAAGCGGTCAACTTCATCGTCTTGCTTGATGGGGGTAAAAGCAGTCTTTCCTCTCGGAAAGGTCCATGTCTTTGAGAGGGAAGTATGGCGACGATGAGTCGGCTTGGTGGGCAGCGTCTCCATTGTGAGGACTTTGGGCACAGTATCAAGCTCGTCGGCGGAACCGATGGACGAACCGTCTGGACTGGAGAAATTGAGATCTGAATCTTCCTCGTCTTCATATCCGGCCAAACCATTCTCTTCGTCGGAATCCTCCTCCATCACTGCGTCCAAAGTAAACTCGGCTTTTGTGAAACTGTCATCCGTCGATTCAACGTCCGTGGCGGAGCTTTCAGAGTCGACAGACTGAAAACCCAAGCCGCGAGGACGTGTGCCAACTGGTTTCGCAGGAAAAGGCGGACGTCTCCAAGACCCGTTGGCTGCATGAGGAAGTTTCGGCGTATTCAAGAGGCCAGCGTCATCCAAGAGTTTCTCGAGCTCTTTGCGGCGTGACCGCTCCTGCTCGAGGACGTCGCGAAGGCGTTTGCACTCGTCGACAGCCGTGTCGGCATCCTTGAGGCGAGTTTCCAGCTTCAATATTTCGTCCTTCATTGCATCACGCTCATGCCTGAGGGCCTCGTTTTCGGCCAATGACTCGGAGAGCGTAGCGTCCTTGGCTTCCAACGACTTTTCCAAGCCGGATCTTTCCATTTCCAACAGGCCGAGGTGACTTCGAGCAACCCACGCCTCTCTTCTCTCTGACTCGATTCGCTTTGCAAGCATACTGGCATGCTTGTCTGCGTCTGCAAGGCGCTGTCTCCACCCATCAACATCGCGCTTCAGTTCGTCCCGCTCGGTTTTGAGATCCGAAATGAGTTGCAGCATCTCGTCGCTAGGCTCGGAGGTCGGGGCGGAAGTCTCCGACAAGTACGACATGTGGCGTGAACGGGAAGGTTTGTTTTTCAGGGTGCGCTCCAGATCAGTGATGCGAGAAAGAAGCACGTGATGGGACCTAAATAAAAAATGTTGGTCTGCGACGGAGAGGGGTTGTTCGACGAGGCTGTCTTGGTCGCTTGCAAGCGAGAACCTGCGATCGGTCGGGGTCATCTCCGGAGTCGGCAAGGGAAACATGTCTCGAGGAATCGAATCCGAACGCTTGTAAGAAATGCTGCTACGTCTCTTTTTGTGGTCCCATAGAGCGGACATACTGTCGCTGTAGCCGTACGAGAAGACAGAAGCACTCTTGTTGGTTGGTATAGTGACGATGGGATCAGGCTTGCGGGTATGAGGACGATTTACCGGAGTGGAAGTAGGGGTTGGCAGGTTGCCTGCGGCGGCACTCACGACGGCGCCCTGCACGAGCGACAGGGGACGCAAGTTGAGACTGGCGGGGCGATGTCGGGGAGTGATCCTCGCAGGAGGAAGCATGACTTCCTGGGGCGTCTCTGCCTCCTCGTCCTTGTCATCTTCCTCCTCTTCCTCGACAAGAGTGCCGAGCTGGTCTTTTGAGGCAGACGTCGAGCCAAACATCTTTCCGAAAGAGTCACGCTTCGCAGCAAAGCCGGAACCGGGCGGGAACGAAGGTTTGGTGGCTAGAACGGGCGTCAAAGTCGAGAGGGGACACGGGCAAAATAGACGCACGAAAGTCGAACGACTGGACAGAGTCGGACGAAGGAAAGTCGGGGATCTCGACCTTGGAAAAGGCGACGTCGGGCTTTCCTTCGAGCGCCCAGAGGGCCCTGCGACGGATGGAGTCCTTGTCGCCCAGGTTGATGTTGTCGTCGGAATGGGCAGGGGGGAGCTCCGGGAGGGACACGCCCATGAGCTCGGCAGACTCGCAGC
>JBBPTU010000034.1:0-63242 GCA_038094295.1 Tylopilus aff. beelii
CACTAGCACTACGGACGAGTTATGTGATGACGAGGACGGTACGTTGCCTGCCTCTCTTAATCTCCACTTTCTCACATGACTAGACGTGGAACCGTTCGACGAAGCATTAGACCGGCATATCTGGTCGTTGTCAGACCAAAGATTGAAATGGGACAGAGAAATAGCGGACCGTCGTCGTTCACGGCCCGAGGAGATTGAAAAGTTGATGTCCGAGAGCATGAACCAACATCACGCGTGCGACGTGGACATGGCGGACAACTCCAATACATACCCTGTAGTTGCCCGTAGGTCATGGGTCCAATGTCATCTGTTACCTCTAACGTGTTTCATAGCGAAACAAGTCGACTCCGAGCTCCCGCAGACTCTGTCAAATACTGCTTCCTTGGTATCCCAACTTTTACAGGTGCGTTTACGCGTTATCTGTGTTCTCCCATAGTGATTTACTATGGATCCCAGACCATCGACTCTCAACAAAGTCGCGCGAACAGGGTCAAGTCCGTATCTGCTGAAGTAAAGGCGCTGAAACCCTGAATTTTGGTGCGCCACCCATAGGACATTGGCCTCATAGCGTATTCGTAGGACTGGCTCTCAAGTTACTTTGTAATAATAAATTCAATTGATGATGTTGCAGAGAATCCAGAGTCGAGATCAACGAGCAGGAAGATGGTGATTTCGTGGACGGATGGGTCAGCAGACGCTGTGGCGAGCCCCACTGAACTCCTTACATCCAAGAAAAGACAGGTGGTATTCACTGCGCGAATGTTTTCAGCAGTGAGTGTCAAAACTTAATTCACCAGCAACTATAGGCGGGCACTACTCGGATCCTCGCGACACTGACATTATTGCGCAGCCATGTCCGAAGTCCACGATCCCACAGTTTATTCGCATACACGAGCGGGGTTTACGTGCCGTATCACTTAGCGTTATCTCAGCGATAGTCTGCGCTGATCCTGGAATCCAGTGACATGATGTTATCATCCACTGGATAGTCAGGCCCAAGTAGCAATTCCGGATTGAACGAACGTTCTGTTCACCCGAGACTACGTCATCAGGACGTATGATCCCGGAATAATCGACGTGTCTTTAATTTCTACACTGAGTATTCACGTACAGAAGAGATAGCTAATCTCGCGTCATCAACGCTATTCTGACTTACGGGAAGCAGCACCCTTGTTTTCTAGGGGAAAATGGCATAATCAAGTCGGATTAAAGAAGAGCATACTGCGTATTCAAGAAAAGGAGAATGGGGAACCTGTGAGAAGTAATCAAGTATCTTACAATCTCGCTGACTGCTAAAAAGAACCATAGTAATCGTAACATAGAAGCGGTCAGCAATATGACAAGCGATGGGAATGCGGTGTTGGTCAAATTCATACCCACATCACAATATCTCCACCACTTCAATCCGGACGTCCCTGGCAAGATTGACCGACCGGTCGATTCCCGGCAGCTCGATCTCGTGCTCAGTGGCAACTCGCTTGAACTGTCCATGTTGCTGTTGCTGTAGCAATAGTGCATGGAACGGTTGTCCCAGACGGACAACCAGCCGAAGGGCTCGACTGTGGTCATCCATTAGCGCGACGGGCACGCGCGATGGCGAAGAGGGCACGGAATGGAATTCTGAGTCGGTCCCCGAGTCAGAACCATCCTCGTCATCGTCATCGTCTGCGTCGCTTTCCAAGGAGAAAGTGTCGAACGGATCGTACAGATCGCGGACCCATGGGTGTGCGAAAACGAGTTTGAACGGCTCCGTAGAGAGACTGTCCGACGTCCGGAACTCCACGTGACCAATGCTTGATACACGAGCTCGGTAACGATTCTCTTGACCACTCCCAGAATCTTGTAGATGGAACTTTTTCACTGCGAAGATGATGCAAGGGAGGTGTAGACGGCGGTTGGAAAAACGTGCTGGCGGCAAACGAATGATGCGGTCGTAGATCAGCATGGCATCTATCTGAGAGACTGAATCTCTTGATGCCGCAACACGTTCAACCATTTCAGCGTCCTCGATTGTAGGAAAAGTGGACGGCGGTTGACTATAGACAGTGAGGGTGGCAGGGAGACAGCTATTATATTCCGAGGGCTCGCCGGCCCAGGAAAGCACCGTTACGTCGCCGGAGCGAGCCACGATCTCCTCCAGCAAGTGTCCCAAGGCTGCACCCCCTTCTCCATAGTGTGGTTGAATATCGCTTTTGAATATACCAATTAGAGAGTAGGCTACGTCTTCCTCCACCGTCACATTGCGTGTGGACGCGAGTCGTAACTTCTCCCGGACGCTGAGGTCATCTGGGTCGAATGCAACAATAGTTTCTTGCGCGACCCCGACGGCATCCGCAAGCTCCTGCACAATCTCTGGCGACGACTTGTGGTTGTCGCGGGTGTCACCCAAGTATGGCTTCCAGTCATTGTCGTAGAACCGGATGACCTTGGATATGAGGGCAACCTGCAGAGTTCTTGCCTGTGTCATCCATGCACTGTTTGAAAGATCGCCCAGAGCGGAAGGAGACCCTACATCGGCGAGAAAGACGAGCGTGGTGGCCGATGCCCCATACCACTTGTATACCGTGGTGAGCGATTGGCTCAACGCCGTGCTGACTGTCTTGTCAACACATGCATCGTTCCACGCCCATCGATGGCCGCTCTCGCGAACCATTTCGCAAAACTTTTTCAGCTTCTCGTTTGACGGTGAGGAATCTAGATTCCAAATCGAGGTGACCGTATTGACGTCCCGGAACGAAGTTTCTCTCTCTTCCATGACATCCGAAAACATCGCGTATTGAAAATACCTGGACACCACTTGTAGGATGCGCTCCTCATCCAACCCCTCGATCATGGAGGAAACTAGTTCTTTGAACTGGAGGCTTGACTTGAACATATCCAGTCGCTCGGACTCATCGCTCAACCGACCGCTTTCAACGTCGATGAGGACGGATGGACATATTTTGAAGATTCTGCGTACGACGCTCTCGATAGTGGCCTCCAGCAGGGAAGGCGAGACATAGTTCTTTCCGAGTTCTGCGAAACTAAAATCAGTCTAGTGATATCTATTGCAATCAACACACTCACGAAGTGTCTCTTGACTCTCCTCGATGAGGGATGACATGCGAGTAAAGGCATCAACTGCCTCATCGAACCGCTGCAAGGTATGCAAAATAGCGTGCCGTCTCTGATACCCCCACGGATTCTGAGGATCAACCTTGATCGCCTGGATCGACAAGGTTCAGGGTGCCCAGACGTCAAGCAAAGAAAGCTATACCTCATCTGCATCCTCCAATGCATCCGTCCACTCTCCCAACGCTTCACGAGCTTTGCTTCGTTTGATAAGGAGACCAGAAGGACTCAGTGGATAAAGGGTCAATGCCGTAGAATATTGTGAGATTGCTTCTTCTGGATTCCCAGACTGCATTGCTGCATCACCAACAGCTTCGATTGGCTTGATGCGTTCTTGAAGATATAGCTGGGTCCGAAGAGCAAGCTTGTCAAAGTCCCATCCAAAGATCTTTCGAATGGAGTCGGTATGCCTGTCGAGGGATTCAGGGGATGAGCTTACAAGCGAGATTACTGAGAGGTTGTCGCTCTTTTCAAACGGAGCAGCTTCCCGTGCCCGCTTGAGCAATTCCATTGCGCGTCCGTTATGTCCTTCTTTCAAAGACATCTCTGCGAGTATCAAGAACATTTGAGCCTGTACAAAATCTGACTAACCCCGTTTACGAGAGAACTTGATCTACACACCTGGACAGTGATATACAGTGACTGGTCGGACACGATACGAATTAAGTCACCAACACGCGAAATAGCGTCGTCATGCTTCTGACTTTTGAATAAGATAATCGCCTCAGGAAATGAATCAATACAGGCCGCGACAAGCACCATTCATGCACACCTTGATTAACAGGAGGATATTATACTCTGTTGGGAGACTACTGCTGAATACCGAGAGACTATCACTGAATACAAGGTCAAACGTTTGTAGCGCTGAGTCATGTTGGCCGTTGCAGACAAGGGCTACCGCATTAGCGATGTGTCCAATGACATGCTGTTGAATTTTGATAGACTGCGTAATAATAGTTAATACCTGAGTATGGCACGACAAATCATACAAGCGAACCTCTTTGGCGTCATTGATGGCAGCCTGCGGCTGTCCCAATTGCGCTCGTACAAGAGCACGATTGGCAAGTGTAGATGCATGATAAAGAGAATCAGAGGAATCTACGAGTTCACCACCCAAGAGCTCTTCGACGCGAGGCAAGTCACCGCTAATCCACGTCCCAAATACTGTATCTGTGACAAAAATAAGTGGCAGCTGCAACACTGTGAAGCAAACTCAGAACAAATAAGTAATTGACATTTAACACACTCACGAAGCGAGGTGGGAAGTAAGTGGACCAAGGCTTGTTAGACAGATACACCTTATAATCGAACCACTTACATTGAGCGTGAAATATATGCGCGGGAGAACGTCATGAAGGTTACGAAGGGTGATCCTTCCATTACGTTCTCCAGTCATAATACAGTCGTCGTGAAACGAGAGGGCAATACACAAAATTTGACTGGTATAGTTGGTTACCATCCCAATTTCCTTGTGACTAGAGGTATCGCGAAAGGAAAGTGAATGGTCTGAGGAGAAGACGACAAATCTTTGGTTGTGTGATAGGGTGACAGGGTTTGGACTGTGATAACGACTGGCAGTAGGTAGCAGTACGCCGTGTGAGGATCCTGGTGATGCATCAAATCGCTTGACTAGCTGACCAGAGGCAGCAAAGAGGTGACGGCCATCGGACGACCAGGCGAACGGCGCCCATGCCTGGTCATAGAATGGGATGTTGACTAACTCCTGGCCACTCTCACTGCTATAGATGCGGACCCAGTTGCTGTAACTGACTTGCGACTTCTTGCTTCCCTTTACGAGTACCTCTTTTTTTTCCCGCAAAGCGGCGGCGATGCGGTCACCGCTCGGAGAGAAGCGCACCGCTACCACATACTCACGCTGATAGAGGGGGCTAGCGATCCCTGCACCCGTCTTCATATCCCAGATGAAGGTAAGCTTGTTGGAACCACCTGCCGTCGCTAACCTTGTTGAATCTGGAGATATCTCAATCGAGGATACATCCCCATAACAACCTTCAATATCCAGGACGACCTCGTTCGTCTGGCTATCCCACACGCACAAACTGTTTCTTCCATCGTATTTTGAGGGCCCCAGTATGCAGACCAACCACTTGGAGTCAGGGGATAGCGCAGCAGCATTGACTCTGCAGCTCCCTGAGCCTCCAATCTCTTGACCAGCCTGCTCCCCATCAGCTATTCGCCATCGCTGAAGTCGCCCTTCGTCAGCACCACTGCGAATAAACACCTCTTTCTCGTCTTTGGTAAAGAAGACGGAAGATATTCCACATGTCCAATTGGCGGTGTCGATCTCAATTTTTGAACCTTTTGGCCATCAGTCAGCGTTGGACATCACCAATGACTGACTGGTACCTGCCGTTACTCATCGATTGCATAGTTCACAACGCAGAGGTACTACGGAAGGAAACCTTGGTGGGAGTGTAGGTCCAAAGAACACGAATCCGCCTGCGCATGTATAACGCATGTGCTTCATTTGCCCTATCGATAACGATATGGATCAGCTCGCACAGGCACAGGCGCTTGAACTCACCCGAAAGCCCACGAAGCCGACACCACCACATCCACCCGATGCGTAAAAGTTCACTCCCCACAAATGCAAACGGATACATAGCAAAGGGGAAAGTTGCCTGCAGCGAAGGAATCTGATTTGAATCGGTGCAGCTAAGTCGCGTGGCGACGTCCACAATGAGACAAAGGTCTATATTTCACTAGTTCGAATAGGTAAACTTGGCGTACGCGTGGTGGTCCATCTTGTTCCTGGCTGAATATGTGACGAATGCAGTCTCGCATCTTCGATGCTTAGCCAGAACGTGTAACTTGTCAAGGACAGGCTAGAGATTCGCCGTGTCGTTTTTAGTTGTGTTCGACTCGGAAAAGTAAAAATAGTAATCACGGCAATCACACAGTCGCCGCCAAGCCTCGACTCACTCGCCGACGACAATGCCATTCGGCGAGGTCGTCTGCGGTGCTCCAGGGAGCGGAAAATCTACCTATTGCTATGGAAAACACCAACTGTTCACCGCCCTCGAGCGCCCCATCTCTATTGTCAACCTGGACCCTGCCAACGACAACATCCCATATCCATGCGCAGTCGACATCACGTTTCTCATCACTCTCCAAGACGCGATGGACGCTCATGGACTGGGGCCGAACGGTGGCATGCTATATTGCATAGAATATCTCGAAGCAAATTTCGACTGGCTAGAGACAAGGCTGAACGAACTGGGCCCGGACGCGTACGTCCTGTTCGACATCCCCGGACAGGTTGAGCTGGGGACGATCCATGGATCTCTGAAACGCATCGTCCATAGACTGTCCAAGATTGGATTTCGGGTGCGTGATCACGCCGTCTGTGGGGGCCAGTGCTTCACGACACTGCGATCCGTGGCCAGCTCGCAGCCGTTCATTTGTGTGATGCATACTACGTCACCGACGCCGCCAAGTACGTGTCCGTCCTGCTTCTCTCCCTTCGCACCATGCTCCAGCTCGAGTTGCCACATATCAACGTGCTCTCTAAAATCGACATCTTATCTCAGTACGGCGATCTGGGTACGTGGTTCCTCTACACGTGGTCCTGGACGTTCCAACGGGCACCCAGATTTCAACCTCGATTTCTACACGGAGGTGCAAGATCTATCGTATCTGGAGAACGCCTTGAACGTGACTTCGCCACGTTTTAGTGCGCTGAACATGGCGCTGATATCTGTGATCGAAGATTACAGCCTTGTTGGGTTCGAGACGCTCGCCGTCGAGGTAAGTCTCCCGCTTCCCTTGTTATATGACCGCCCCATTTATATGCGCGAAGGATAAGAACTCGATGCTGCATCTATCCCGCGCGATCGACCGCGCTACCGGATACATCTTCGTCCCACCCAAAAATGCACCTGCGCCGGAAGGCACTATCGATTCAGGTTCTGCGCCGGGATCTTCTCGACCAAATCTATACCCACTATTTACGACGGCAGCAGGGCCCATGGCAAGTAATGTAAGAGATGTCCAAGAACGATGGATGGATGCAAGGGAAGAGTATGATGCGTTCGAGAAGAGAGAATGGAGGCGAGAAGGGGAGCTCATGAGAGACCAATCAGCGAGAGAGTCGGCAAAGAGCGAAGAAAAGATGAGAGCTACTGGGATAAGGGAGAGAAAATAAAGTGGGCTATTTCTTTTAATTCACGTTATCTCTCGCATAATGTACATCTTGCGATTCATGTTTGATTGTCATTTGCCAGGTCTGACCAAGAACAACCACAATTGAATGTACTCGCTTTGCTCTTGCGATCGCCTATCTTCAATCGAACACAGCTCCAGCTTGGTAAAAGTCCCGATATCTTCAGCGACGAGAACACTTTGCGGGGAGGTTGTAATCCCTTTACCCGGATCCATCTGAGATATCTCTTCTGGTCTCCTCGGGCTCTGCCATCTTACGTGGCCCGCCCTCAAATGTTTGTCCCAACGTTCGTGCTTTCCCCGTTCTTTCCGCCTTGGCGGCGACATCTGTGAACGCGCGATATTCTCGCACTAACCTAATCTAAACCTCGTTCGCAACCGGCTTCCCTTTTGCGATCCGATCACGAGCAAAAGTCCCTGCACGCGGGCGTTGGCGTCCTCGAGCAATGCGATTTTCCGCTCACGTTGTCCCCCCAACGGTGTTGACGCGCCACGTGTCACACACGACTCGGACGGACTTGTGTGTGTGAGCTAACGGGTGACGCCTAGTCAGACTCGGACGGAGCGCATGAACGTTCGAATTCCCAGACCTTGTATTCGCGGCCTTCCGTCGTCGAGTACGTGTCTTTGTCCTCTTTGAAAACGCACTAGCGCGTCCGCGTCAACCTTGCTCGTGGGCATGGTACGAGGCGTTTAGACTCACCTGATGCGTCAATGGCAGCAGAGAACGACGCAGCGAACGGACAAACGACGAAGCGTCCACCGCCTCCAACGGGCACAAGGCACGTCCCTCTGTCGATGTTTCCGCGCTTCGAACTTGATGGGCTGGTACGTTATGCACATTATAACGTTGGTTCCAAAGACTTGGACGTACCTTCACAACTCTAGTTCCTCCTCGATCTCGTACCACTGCCACTTCACGTAGGTTCAATGGTGCGAGTCACCGATCGCCATCCTGGTATATCATTTTCCCTTGGAAATCTTGGGCTCGTCGAACCGAAGCGCTGACCATATTTATGAGCTCCAACTCGATGAAAGTGGCGTGTGTCGCAGTACTTTCGATTGCTTCCTTTTGGGCTCCACACTGTCCTCCGAGGTGGGCGCTTACTCACCGTCCTCGTCTGGCCGACTCAGAAGTTCAACTTTGGATGACTCACACAGGGGATGAGGACTCTCAATATTTGGTACTTCGAGCGCATCTATGATCAAACTGGTTTCAGGGGTAAAGTTGATACTGTCGATAGAAGGTACATATACACGGGAGACAACCTTTGCATCCACATTCCATTGTCGCATCTTCAACTGAGAGCGGCGGTGGGGTAAAGCGCGAAGAACACAAATGGAGAACTGTGAAGGAAGCTAGGTATTTTTAGAGTTGAAGTAAGGGTGACCGTCCATACAAAATGCCAGAGCGTCCATCATCGACTACCAGAAGCGTGTCCATGAAACTCGCACAGTCAGAGTCAAAAGTCCAAAAAGATGTGTGCAACTTGAACGCCTCCGCTCGAGCGAAGGTAGTAACCAGCTACCCCGCGTTCACTCGGTAGTAACAGACTTGGCCCTGAAAATAAAAATTAACCAACGATCAACAGATCAAACTTTTGCTAAGCTCACAAGTTCCTTGGGAAGTCGACGTCGAAGCCATTCTTGATAGCCAAGTGGTAACTAAGGAGTTGCATGGGAATGATGTTCAAAAGTCCTTGCAAAACATCGACAGTCTTGGGTACACGGATGGTCTTGACACCTGCCTTGATGCCTTCATCTCCTTCGTTGCAGACGACGATTGGATGGGCTTTGCGAGCAGTAATCTGTGCAAAGGCCGATTGTACCTTGGGATACAACGAGTCTTGAGTCATGATAATGATAACGGGCATATTTTCGTCGATCAGAGCTAGCGGGCCGTGCTTGAGCTCACCAGCGAGGATACCCTCCGAGTGCATGTAGCTGATTTCCTTGATCTTCAGGGCACCTTCCAAGCAAGTGGCGTGCCTGCATGATTTATGAGCTTGGCTCCCAGAAGTTACCGCAGCTTTCTACTTACTGGTACCCTCTTCCCATGAGCAACAAACTTCGAGAGTTGGCAAGTACGCCAGTCGCAAGTTCTCGGAGGCTATTATCAAGGGCAAGGACCGTCTTGATTTGTCCTGGAAGCTCGCGGAGGCCATCGATGATGGCGTTACGACGTGGTGTGAAAGAGATGCGGTCCTCGGACAACTGAATTGCCATCAGCATCAACGCAATGTACTGGGAGGTATACGCCTATGATAAGGTTAGGTCGTGGTGACTGGGCTAAAGAAAACGCATCGCACCTTTGTTGAAGCGACACCAACTTCAGGGCCAGCGTTGATGTGGACACCACAGTGAGTTTCACGAGAAATAGTGGATCCGACAGTGTTGACGACACCAACGCAAAGTGCTCCGCGTTCAAGACAGTACCTTAAAGCAAGAATGCTGTCCGCTGTCTCTCCGCTCTGGCTAACAAAGATACAGACGTCATCACGGAAGATCGGGGTCTTACGGTCCAGGAAATCAGAAGCAAGCTCGACGCTAACGGGGATCTCCGTCAATTCCTCGAAAATAGCGCGGGTCGCCAAAGCGGAGTGGTAACTTGTGCCGCAAGCGCAGAACACAATACGACGACCACGACGGATGATGTGGAGGTATGAACGAAGACCACCGAGCATAACCTTGTAATCGTCAAAGTTGACACGTCCACGCATAGTATTTACCACGGACTCCGGTTGCTCGTAAATCTCCTTCTGCATGAAGTGATCGAACTTGCCCTTCATAATTGCGGCGATTTCAATCTCCAAAGTCTCAATACTGCGTGTAGCAGGAGTGTCGTGTTGACCATCTTCACGGCGGAGGCGGTGAATATGGAGTTGGCCATCAGATATATGCGCGATATCGTCATCCTCGAGGTAGAGCACGCGCTTTGTATGTTCCACGATCGCGGCTGCGTCAGAAGCGATAAAGAACTCGATAGGCTGCGGTGTACCATCCTCAGAAATGAAGTTACGAGATTGCCTACGGGTGATCTTGGGGACCATTGCAGGTGGCGCAAGACGGGAGGTAGGTGATGTGGGTGGAGCAACTGCAACACTATGAATAAAACAAAACTGTCAAGAAGCGACGTTACTCACGACTATCAACGGCCTTGGTATCTGCGTCTGCGCCGGCAAACTCAACATCGACGAAATCAACCTTAAGTTTCTTATCGGTCTTGACACCAATCAAAAGCGGTGAACCACGGCGAGCAGTGACGATTTGGTTGGGGAAGTGTGCAGACTTGAAGACGAAAGCGAACGACCCTTCCAACTCCTTCAAGACAGTCTTGACTAGTGCAGTAAAGGTCAGCCGCTTAGAAGGCTGCGAATCCCAGACATATTGCGTGAGAATGGCAACAGCCTCGGTATCGGTGTCCGACTCGAACTTGTAGCCACGTCTCTGCAGAACCTCCCTGAGAGCAGTAGCGTTGGTGACGATGCCGTTGTGGACAATGAGGAATTCATCGCTAGAACCGGCACGGATAGGATGACAGTTGATCCTCGAGGGAGGTCCGTGAGTTGCCCAGCGCGTGTGGGCAATGGAGACCTGCGAAGTGAAGACCTTGGAGGTATCGACGGTTGACTCAGCAATACGCTTGCGCAACCCGGCCACTTTGCCGACTTCCTTGAAATAGATGACTTCGCCCGGCTTGTCCCCATCGATACCAAGACCGGCAGAATCGTAACCACGGTACTCCTGACGCGCGAGTCCGTTGCAAAGGATCTCAAGGAGCTCCTTGCGGTCCTGGAGACGATGATCAGATATGAATACCATATATGGTAAGCAGGTACACAGCGACACGCTGGCACAGGCACATATATGCGCGCGTGACGGCGAGAAAATATGCCAAAGAGGCGATTAGATGACAAGAATGGCTTACCTTGTCCTTCAAGTAGTTGCAGTAACCAAAGATGCCGCACATCGCGAGTGTCTACGAGGATCTGGATGCGGTGACGTCGAGGTAAGCACGCGAGAAATGAAACCGCCGATGGACGCACTTTCGATTGGAAGGGGAGGTAGTCGATGGGGATGAAGATGGGAGAAGAGCAGAGCGACCGTCTCGGCGAGTTTAAGTAGTTTCATGTTGGGTTGAGGGCGAGCCAAACAAACCCAAATCTGCGCCTGACAATACTATGCGACTTTCCCTAATTGGGCCATCTTAATTCGTGATTGCCCCCGTCGTCTGGACACCGCTTGATTGGAGCTGGAGTGGAGTGGATGCGCATTGCCTCGCATAGCTCAAACGAGCTCTTGCCTGGCCTTCCTTGACGGTCTCGAATCGCCGTTGACGTCCTCGAAGCGCCGTCGACCATCTTTAGGATCGAGCCAACACCCCGCTTTATGTATCTTTACCTGAAGCCGGCACCACGTTGTCGCGGCTTTGTTCGCGGCGGAAGATCAAAACCGGCTTTGACGTTTGACGGTGACACCTCTCTGTCCCGATTTATCATCGGTCTTGATGGCATTGATCTATCACCTAAAGATAGGCATCGAGCAGAGTCTAGAGTCTAAACGCCTTTCACCCGACTTCCTATCCAGTACGGCTCATCATGCACAATGCACAGCCCTTCAGCGACTGCGATCGTCGTCAGACCAGCGACTTTACACTCTTGCATTCTCGCACATTTAGAACGGTATCAAAGCCTGTCTGTCAGTGCAGGACACGAGCTCTCGGATTACCCGTTTTCGTACGTACATCCTCATCCTGATCTTGCCTTGCGCGCTGATTGCATCCAGATATAGCTGGCTAAATGAACGCCAGTGCTAACGTCAACAAAGGGTTGAGACGTTGATGCGGCGGCTCGTGTCAGATACACCCCATTTCAGCTGTAGCGCTGCTTGTTCCCGTGAGAGGGGGCACTAGCTCGAAGGTCGGTCCTACTCTGGCTCCGCGATTGAACCCACGACCATCTCTCCCTGTAGTACCAGACGTCTCCATGGATCTACATCGTTATCAGAACCTCCATCAGCACAAGTGCACGTTGCAATCGCGTACTGTGACACTGAACGATCGGGACAGTTTGCAAACAAACATTATCGAAGCCTTCCCGAGTATCGCAAGCGAACCCGTGTCGTTGCCCTTGATCCTCCTATTACACGGCTTTCCCGAGCTTGCATATTCATGGCGTAAAACCCTTGGCCCTCTTTCTACTGCTCATGGCGGATATCATGTCGTCGCTCCCGACCTAAGAGGGTACGGACGCACCGTCACGCAATATGATGGAACACGAGGACAGATTCAGTACGATGACCCCATGACCCCATTTCACATCCTCAACATCGTCGAGGACGTCTGCTCCCTCGTCAAAGCTCTCGGGCACGCCTCTGTTGCCTTGCTCGTCGGCCATGATTTCGGGTCCATCACTGCTGGCCACTGCGTCACCGCTCATCCAGAGCTCTTTCGCGCCGTCGTCTTCATGAGTGCACCTTTCGCGGGAGTTGAACAGCCACCACATCCCCAACCCCAACATCGTGATACCGATAACACGCCCGCCAAGGATAAGGCTCTCCCATCCCTCGCCCAAGCCGTCTCCACAGCCCTCGCAGCTCTCACGCCGCCCAAAAAACACTACACCGCCTACTTTTCCACCCGCGATGCCAACGCGGACATGCTCGGAAAGTCTCATGAAGACCTCGCCCGCTTCCTCGGCGGGTACTATCACATCAAGAGCGGTGCGTGGGAAGGCAACACGACGTGCCCGCTCCCTTGCGCTTCAGACCCCTCGTCCTCGATCGACGCGATCGCACGCGATCTCGCGACGCTCCCAGAGTACTACGTCATGCCAGCGCACGAGAACATGCGCCAACTGATCGAGCGCTATGCTAGTCAACACCCGCACTTTACGTGGCCCGCGGACGACGCTGAGGCTGGGCGGGTGTACGCGGCCGAGTTTGCGCGCACGGGTTTCCAGGGCGGGCTCAACTACTACCGATCTGCGCTCTTACCGCCGCCCGCGGAGAGGTTGGACGAGCTGATCGCACTCGCGGGTCGCCGCGTGCGCGTTCCTGCGGCGTTCGTTTCTGGGGCGCGGGATTGGGGGGTATACCAGAAGCCTGGTGCCGTGGACAAGATGAGACATCTGTTTGGGATGCAGAGCGACGTCGTCGTGCTGATCGAGGGTGCGGGACATTGGGTGCAACAGGAATCCCCCGATCGAGTAGTCGCAGCGCTCCTCCAGTTTCTGGACAAGGTTGAAAGGGGATCCACTTGACATTCCGCCACTCGCACTCTACTATCCATGTCCCAGCCCTGCTTCGTACTACACATGAATCAAAAAGTGATCGTCGAGCTAGTAATACGGTATGATTACGCGTGAACAATGATACATTGGCGTGGATGGACCAAGACGAAAAGGAAAGCTTCCTATACAAAACAACAAAGATGAAACCGAAGATGCACGATGTCGCAAACATGAACTTGACGTATGAATATAACCAGGAGGTTAATTTAGATACTCATCAAAAAAGAAAAGGAACAAGGTGCGCAGCTCTCCCCCGATCGACGCCTACACGTGAACCGGTCCCGCGCCGACATCCGATCCAGGCATGCAAGATGGAACATGCCTTATCGCGCAAATATCATTGAACCGGCCCAATAGCGCATCGCACTTCACCCTTTGGCGAAGCTGGTACGACGATGCCGACAGGGGTAGCGAAGGGAGAGCTGAGGGTATCAACGTGCGTGGTATTGGTCACCAACGCCTTTGCATGGGTCGCAGCAACGTTCGTCACCGAGGACACGGGGCTCAGATCCGCCGTCCACGATAGTCGGTTGTGGAAGCTCCGCTTTTTGCGTACACCAGCTTCGTATGCGGCACGCATCGCTACGGCCGCTTGAGTGGTGGTGGAGTTACGGAGGCTGGATGATGAGGATCGGGATGCGAGGACGAACGAAGCCGAGCCGATGGACGGCGATGGCGAAGCGGGCGGTGAAGGCTGGTCACCGAGAATGTTATCGGGTATCGCTTCGGAGGACGAAGATGAGGATGGAGAAGAAGGTGAATACGTGTGCCACTCGCCGGTGGACTGTTGCTCATCCGGATAACTGAAGACAAAGGTGGGCAACGTGAGAGGAAATGATGTGAGAAAGTCTTCCGGGGATCGTGCAGGTGCGGCCGCTTGTGGAGATGCGGACGGAACTTCTTTCGAAGATGTCAGTTCGACGCAACGCGCCTCCCACATGGCGAGATTCAAGGCACATTGATCGGCGAACTGTTGCATCTCTGGGTGCATGATAAGCGTCGAACGTGCAAACAACATTCTTTCTCACCTGGGATGCCTTTCGCAGTAACGTCCAGGAGTGGTTTAGCGAACGTGCTGATGAAGAAAATTTGCCCTCGGACCTGACCGAGAGGTGTCTTCGAGGGCTGTACGGAGGGCGGTAGTTGCCACAGCCTTTCCAACGAGGCTTGACAGTTCCACTCCGCCATCAGTGCATTCGCCCAATAATGGGATACGCCTGGCGGTCGACTCTGGCACTAATCTGTGAGCGACGACACGTCTGCAAAAGATATCTGGGAACGCACGGGATTGCTGATATCGGCACACTTGATGAGTGCCTGACAGAGCAGCAACTTGCGGTGGCTCAAGGAATAATTCCTCCCAGCCACGAGAAGGTTGAAGTTATTCATGAACTCAAAGTGAACGTTCATGTCGGTTGCGAGAACAATGCCAGCAAGGGTTTTTCGAAATAATTGACCTCCATTGCGATCGAGCAGACTGCCGAGACCGTGGCGGCGCATGGCCTGAATGAGAATTGCGTAATGCATATGCTCCAAAGCTGATTTTCCGTCGAAGACGGCAGATAGGGGTGCATCGGCGTTTTTCTGGAAATCGGATGTCAACAACGGGCATGCGCCTGCCACGCGGGAGACTGACCATGAACATGTTCGTGAACCCTGGATGACCGACGTCATGGCCGATGGCTGCGATAAAGAGTGCAAAGAGGTCCATGTTCCCAAGAGAAGATATAAGACCCTCCCGCTTGCTTGGCCGCCATGGGGGAGCATCGCGGCAGAGGGTGGAGACCGGAGGAACGACGGCTGCAGCACACAAGAAGGCCTGGCATGCTTGCAGAACGTCCAGCGCGTGCTGAAAGTTGTGATAAGAATTGCGTCCGCAGTAGAGACGTCGAAGGTGCTTCAGGAAGATCGATATGTCACCTATGTCAGTAACGCATGAGCTGGTGGTCGATGAAACGTAACAAGCCACGTGTGAAACTGACTGAGAGAAACGCCTGTATCAACTTGCATGTTTTCCATCTGAAACAAGCTTTCAAACAGAATCTGTGCGCAGAACAGGACTTCTTCGTCTGGTAGCTTATGAGGTTCAAAGTGCCAGCTATCGAGGCTACTGATTAAACGCTTGCGAGTGTCCGGAGGGATCTCGATCGGAGACCTAAACGACACATTGAAAGGGTGAGAAAAGTAAGCCAAGGAGGCAGACGCACGAATCCGTGCCACAGTGGCTGACGGCCGTCTGTGTCTGCGTACTCATCTCGCAGAGCAGTTCGGCGTAGCTGGGGCTGCGGGTTAGGAGGGGTGCCAGCTGTGTCGAAAAACGAACGTACCGAGTCCCTCCCTGGTGGGCCTGGTCCCAGCTGCCCCAGCCGTGACCTAAACCCTGGTTTTCGAGGGCGAGCGCTAAACCGCCGACGTCGACGCTTCTTCGCCGACCGTGGGCAAAATCCTCGTTATCGAGCATGTAAGTGGGCGTCTTGTGAGGGAGTGGGATATGGACGGATCCAGAGCAAGGAATGGTGGCGATATGGAGGGAGGACGAGGAGGTATAGGCTCGGAGGGGCAGACAGAGTGGATGATCTCGCTGCTCGCGTGGTTGGTTGACACACTTCTTCGGCTCTCGTGGCAGTCGCGTGGGCATATTGCCTTTTTAGTCACAATGCCGGCAGACGGCCCGTGCAACCGCGAAACGCTTCGCATCATCTGACCTGCGCGGTTCTCCGTCGGACCTCGAGATGTTGACTGCAAACGGGCTGGCACAGCACACGCTGTGGCCAGTCGACGACACTAGCCCTCCAGGGGTTCCTTTCCTCCCCGAAGAAAGAAACACCGTCGCTCCCCTCCTGGAACACCCTGTTTTCAGATGCGTTTCATGCTGTGCGACGTGGGTTGACAACCAAGACAGATGTCACCGTCGGGCTTGCTTGTCGACAAGAACCTGAGTTGCGTCGCACCGTCGTTCGGCCGAGGGGGCTCATTGCCATTTCGGCTGTCTGAACTCAGTTGTCAGCTCAGCACTACGCCCGCTCAAACGGAGATACCTATACCGTGGGGTTAATGTCAGGAAGATATTCGGTCGCTCCTACCTGTGAATGTATATCGCGCCAGGGTTTGAGTGGTTCAGGTTTGTCGGGCAGCTTTATTTGCACCCAGTGGACACCATTTATCTCTCTTCGGTCGTTTTAACCTGAGCCAATGTCTCCACCGCGCTGCCGAACAATCAGTGAGTGCCTCCATCGACCCTAGTAACGCCTCGAGCTTCTCATTATTTGATCAGACAGATGTTGATCGTAAAGCGGGGACCTGCTTGGCTTCGTTTCCATCTATTCCCTTCTTCCCTGGATCAAGAAGGCCTAGAATGGCCTATCGCACGTTCATGTCGGTGAAACTATCCTTACTGCAGATCGTGATGGTTGGTATCCTTTGCCTCTTCCCGTTCTTTTTCAGTGGTCGATGGAAGAATTCGGCCCTTTTTTTCGGACCTCTGACATTACTTAGCTGACGACAGCGAAGTTTCGCACTTTGGAGAATTTCGAATGTTCCCACAGCGCGCCGAAAGCGACCATGGATTGAGTGGAGTTTGTCAGCCAAAGCTTCGGACTTCAAGGACATGATTCCCACACCGCGGATGTTATCCATCATAATGCACAGTGCCGCCTGACGGCGTAACACGGTCAATTTTGAAATCTTGGTGTCATACACCTTTCTAAGAAGTCTAGAATGAAGGAACAGCGGCCGGAGGTTCCGCCTAGCGCGTAGCTCTGGAGATCCAGATACACCCCTTTCTATCCTCCCGGCGGTGCACAAGGCAAATCATTCCACTCCACGGCCCGGGACCAGCAAGGTCGAATGCGCGCCAAGACCGAACTCATTTCAAGTACCCTAGGACCGTGCACCTTCCTTATCCTACAGTTTCTCCGGCATGCACTTTTCCGGACTCGGCGCAACGCGATACACGCGTATCCTGCTTATCGCTTCGCGCGGCAATCACGTCTGCGCGTCTTCTTGCTTGGAAGTTATGCCATGCAATGCTAACCGCCTTTGGGTTTGATTGTATCTCGGTTCTCTCTGGTCACATAATTTTCATTCATCGTTCGTCTGGGTACGACTTACTTGGTTGGTGACGACCCGGGAATTTCGGGGCTGCTCTATGCGCGTGAGACCTTGTCGCCGCGGCGCCTCCATGCCGGCGTGTACGTGAGCGCATACCACGCTCGCCGAATGGACCTATGACTTGCGTGCCCATCAATAGGCTGTACATCGTGGTAGAAGTCGAACCCTGGGCTGCCTTCGAGACCCCTATTCCAAGCGACGTCCTCGTGGACGAGACCCGAAAAACGTCACAGGTCCGCGAACACGAGGCAACTCAATATAACATGACGCATCATGGAATCATACTGCGCGGGATGCGATGCTGTCACTGGCGCTTTCGCTCTATACCAAACGTGGGTCCATGAACGCTGACAAAGATCACGCCCATCGAGGGGTACATAGAGCGGTTGCGTTCTCCCGCTATTAGAGCCAAAGTCCTGGTTCGGCGCCTGTCGGGGTTAACCGTTTGAGAGCTTATTTTCCTGGCAGTGCACAGTGGCAACAACGATCTTGGGGCGGGTCAATTGAAGCAGGCACTGGGGTCTTTGTCGATACCAAAAGGCATCCGGGGCGCGTCGGCGCCGGACCCGGTGACCGCAGGCCGTAGACGCGAACTGAACGTGAATAGGAACATGTAGCACACGCACCGCATGGAGTGCACGCACCTATCTCCAACCCTGATTTAGATCCGCTCCTTAGCGAAGTGGGTCCGAATTTAAACACAGACCAGACGATGCGTCATAACTGCACGACCGCTCGCGCTCCTTGAAAAAAACCAGACGACGAGAAACATGTCGATGGTTCCATTTCGCAGGTACGTTGTACTGGGATACGACGAGTTCGCGATCCCCTTGGAGATATATATATCTTGCAGTCACAGTCACGATCGCTGACCATTTGTCGAGACCGTCGTTCACAGTTCCAGGGTAGAGGAGCATATGGACCCACCACCGCAAACGGTCTGGATCGCACCCCTGTCGACGGGGCGTACCTTTTCCCCTCCTTCGCTTCTCCCAGGCCCGCCCCATAGCAGATCATCGACACACGATCCGCGCTCGGGACTCCCCGACGGCATTGGCAAAGATACCACGCCAAAAAAAAAAGACCGAGGCACCACATGTCGCCTTTTCCCGACGGGTTCGAACCATACACGCGACTCGGTCTCAACCGTCGCGCGTCGCGATGGCACGTGCCATAACGCCGTCGAGCGAGCAGCGAAAACCGCGCACCCCCGAACGTTGAACGTTACCGCGCCCACGCCCACGTTCGCACCCTAAAATACCCCTCCCCGCCGCGTGATCGGCTCGATCGGTCGGGTGGTTATTGGATGGTCCCGTTGACCGCCGGTCGCGAGCTGCGCTGGTCCATAGATGAGGTTGCGTCCGTCGGTCGTCTTTATTTTATTCTATTTTTGTTTTGGTGATCCACCCCGTTGGTCGTGCCGCACACACCACAAAAAATATGGAAGCATCCAGGTGCTTCATTCTATACGTCTGGGTGTGGCAGGGTTTGTCGAACCGATCAGAGGCATCGTGGATCACTATCAAAGCGATCGATGGCTGGACGGGACCTGTGAGACATGCTGACGTGATTGCGTGAAACGGATGATATGCCCGTCGAGGACTAAAAACAGCCACCTCGGGAGAGGACTTGTGGCGTGCTCAATGGTCATGCGGGGGTTCTTTAGCGACTCCACATGTATTGAACGGACATGGAGCGATAAGCGATGATCACAGCGTGATGACATGAAAGATGCGACACGATGCGTGATGTATGTATGATTTGACTTATACTACTACATGCGTTCCAACCCGTTGTGCAAGGAATATCGGATGCGGTGTTTTGTCCGTATTGAAAGAATACCCAAGAAGACCAGAACAAGACATCAAGACGAGCGACAGCAAAATACCTCCAAACATGTGGAGCTGCGAGGTATAGTTTAAACACATGATGGAGACAGTGGAAACTGCGGGTAATATACTAATACACGGGATGCGGCTTTTGCGGAAATGCTTCTGACAATTATCTGGGGTGACCAGGGTCACGGGGAGTACTGCAAGTCTATATCATAAAGGGATGCTGGAGATTGGTCGTACTCGACCACCGGCGGGCCATCGATGAGATGGGAGGAAGGTTATCAATTGAGGTAGCACAGCTACTTGGCACTGGTAGCGTATATGAATGAGGGTACTGCACGGGGCGGTTAGGGGTATTTATCAAGGGATTGAGAATAGGCTTACGTCTGACGACGAGTTGTCTAATGGGGTATGACGAGGCGAAACAGACGATGGAGACGGCGAGTGGAGAGGCGGATGCGGGCTATATGGACGCAGCGACGGTAGTGGATAAGATGCCGAAGAGTCATTTCCGAGCCAACCTGAGTGAGAAGGGGACGGGTACTGGAGGGACTGTTCATTACACTCAGGCCAGCTGCTTGCGTCATCGAAATCACCGTCAAGCTTGTTTGAGGCAGTAGGCTGCGGTTGCACTGGATCGCTGGGTTCTCGCTCGTACCCTGGCAAGTCGAGTTGAAACTCGAATATCTGGGGCTCTTCCTCGAGAGGCCCCGCTTCCTCGCCGGTCCAAGTCGTCGCCGGCTGAGCACCGCACTCGTGCATAGAGAAGGGATTGAGGCGGAAGACACCCATCATCTTGCGCATCGCCTTGCTGGCTTGGGTGGCACGAAGAGGGACCTCTGTTGGGGGAGCGAGAGAGCTACTCGCCTGGGCAGCGGGCGTAGGAGCCGAGAATTCCATGACAAAGCAATCTGAGGAGACCGGGTCCTCTGGCTCTACTTTGACTGGGTGGATGCTGGTGGAAGAAGAGATGGAAGAAGCGCGTGCGGAAGGGGACGTAGCCACACTGCTTGCAGGCCGTTCGGAGTTTGATGCCGTTTCCGGATCATCGATGGTATAGAGCCCATCGCCCCAGAGATGAGAGTCATACTTTGGGTTCTGTGCGATAGAGGACAAGCTATTTTGAGTTGGACGGGCAGAGGACACCGTGGGGGATAAAGAGGAATGGTGTATGGAATTGATGGTCGGGCGCGACGGGGATCCTGGGTAATCGGGTTGATGGAAGAGCGTGAACGCTGAGTGACGGTAACTTGGATTTAGGGCGACGTACGGCGGCGGAGATGGCGGCGGTGGGGAGGAGTATGTGACGGAGGGAGTTGACCAGGCGGAGTACGGAGCAGAGCTCCAGGACGAGGAGAGCGGGTGGGAGAAGGCAGGGCTGGCGTCGGGGGAGGCCCTGGAGGAGTAGGACCAAGAGGAAGAGGTGGGAAGGAGTGGATCGTGACCGGGGTACGGGGACCGTTCGGCGGGCTGGAAGCGGCGCTCGGGGAAGACGGGGAAGTGATCCAAGGACATGATCGGTGCAGGGATGGATGTGACGGGGAGAGGGAGAGGGAGGGCGGGGGACGGGGAAGCGAGGGACGGGGAGGGTGTTATAAAGAGGATCAGAGACGCAGCTGATTGGTGGCATGGCGAGAGCGTCTGGATTTCTCGAGTCCAAGGGCAGAGACCAGCCAGATCTCAGAACCCAATCTACGAGGTACATAAACGATAATATCCGGCTAAAAATTATAATGGGAATTAAAAAATAAATGCTGGCATAGCACAGTCTTTCGTGGACTCACCGTGACCCCGAAATACCTCCGCAAACGCTCGTCCACTGGCAAGGCATCCCTCGTTGCCTTTTTGGGTCGGCTTCTTCGAGCGATTCGCCATCGCCGGAGCAGTTGCCTGTTATGGAAGTCGTCCGAGGTGTCTCTGTCCTCAGGACCAGCTCGTCTGCCCGTCCTGAGCCTGGCGCGTCCTCGTGCAGGCCAATCTAACCCTTTTCTGCAGCCCCAACGCACGCACTCCGTCGTGCCCTCCGGCGACATGCCAGTGGCGGTCCCATTTCAAGCACTGCTGCACCCCTCCGACTTTCCATTGGCCGTTCTATCTTTGGGCATGCTCTCGCCCTGCCAGCAGGCTCGCCACAACCCACCCTCCTCATACCCCTGTGCTCGCCTTGTTTCTCTCTTTTTTTCTTCTTTCCATCAGATGTTTTCGCCGATATCAGCCGGCCCGACTTCGCTCTTGGTTCATTCTCCGTCACACGACACGATCGCGACGATGATGTCAACCCTGTTCGTCTCGCAGACTCTCCACCCCCGTGCATCTCGATGGGCTATGTACTTGGTTTTTCGGACATTAAATTCTGAATATCAACTATTTGCAAGTACGGGTGCATCGTGTCTCATCTATCTCGCCATGTGTATACCTCGTCCAGTCCCAGATCTCCGGATCCAGACTCGCGCCCACAGTATACTTCTCCGAACTCGCCACTCCCAGCGCACAACAGACGTCTCTACTGCGGCAGAGGGCATACCACAACGAATCATGCCTGCTTACGCCCCTCCTCCAGCTTCGGTCCGCCGCATCGATTGCGATCCGCCGAAGCGCCCGCAAACCACGTTCACGATCGCGGATTTCACTCGGCCGACGTCTTCTTCCGGTCGACCGGCTCTCAACGTGTGTTGGTACTTTGTCGCTCATCCTCGGTACGTGCCTCGCGCCCATGTGTTCCAAGATTCGCTTTGCGCTTGCCCCCTTTCTAGATCTTCTCGGCTTCTGCCCCGGTGCCAGTCGTACTTGCAGTCACGTCAAACAACCCCGCACGTCCCACACCATGCCGCGCTCTATGCGACTCATCGTTCGTCCCTCCCTCGAGCTGCAATAAATCACCCGATCCTGACAACAAGAGAGCGGAGTTCTATGCTTTTCGCCACATTCTAACGCCCCAGATCAAGTTTGCGCTGATCATCCCAACCACTCCGACTCCGTCCACATCGCAAGATATCCATGTGGACCATGTCGCACTCGTGAATCTTCCGCGGACCTCCAGGTAGATCTACTCGAGATCACATGGGTCGTCCTGGCAGTCGATGCCAGCCTGTACTTTGACGGGCGCTCGCACGGCCCTTGCTCAAAAAGTAAACGCGATGAACGAAATCCTCCCCAACTAGCCAGATATCGGCGACAGGCACGCAGAATCTCGTCTTTCCACCCCCTTTTCGCCACAATCCTATGTGCGATCGAGTTTGCGTTGTCATAAGACGGGACAGTCAGACTACGTCTCTTCGTGTCTCCGCAGATTGGGTCGATGTCATTGCGTCGCTCTCATCTCCTCCCTCTAGTGGCTGCGGTCCCTATTCATACCTCTGCCTGTTTAGGAAATTCGCATGCCAATGGCGACGAACGCAAAATCTCAACGGATCGCGACCTTATCTCCCTGCCATGTATGACCAAAAATTTACTTGAATCGACAGCGCACAGCGGTGGCCGGAAGGCGCGCATCATACAGCAAACCGGAGTCAACGTTCTATGTGAACTCCAGACATGCCGCGGGAGTAATAAAGCTGTCCCGGAACACGAATCCAAGTACCACCGATGAGATCAGCTCGGAGCGCGTTTGGCGTCCCGACGAGCGGGGGTATCATACCTACAAGTCACGGATCAACGTGCGAGTTTAAACCAGAAGAATTACGGTCATATTTTATAGTTCCGGAGGGGGGTCCCCATCCCACACTAGTCATTGGCGGGGCTATGTCGCAGATCCAATGAAAAATGGAGTCGCTTAGTGGTACGATCACCCACTAGTACTATGTAGTACATTGTATGCCCGCACGTTGGGCTGATCCGCGGACGACCACAAAAGGCGCATCTCAGATCAGGAATCGCCAACTCTACTCCTATACCCACGGCCTTAGCGAGCGACGATCATGAATCAGAGGAAAAAAACTACCACGGCTGCTGACCGCCGCTTCACCCAAGCGCCACTCGCCGCGCCGACACAAACAAGGTTCCCCGATATCGCGACTGTCCTGTGCGCCGCTGGCTCGGGATCGTGAAAATTTAGCGTTTGGTGTGGTCACGCGAGGGACGAATTGGAATTTGCAAGGTTTGATTTACGGTGGCCCTTGACGTTATCCGTCTTTCCATAAGCGCCGGTGCGGGGATCTCGCGGGCGCTGAGGGATATTGGCGCGGTGGAAGTGGACGGGGGGTGGACGCATAGAGCTCCGCTTGCGCGCCCCAGGGGACGAGGAGGAAGCTGTGGCCACAGATTGATCGTGAGGTTATCGGAAGGAATAGCGTACGTACTACTTCGTCGTTAGCGCGGACCGTCGTCGGTTGCCGATCGTCCTCGTGTTCTGGTCACGGCGGAGAGGATAACCTATTTGCAGGAAAGAAAAGTTCCCCGTATTATCTTTCGGAGAGAAGTCCGTTCCGCTAGCGACAAGACCGGACGCGGAATATGGTGAGTCCGAGCGTTGTCGTCAACGCGCGTTCCAGAGTCCGCTTATCTCAATTCGGGTGACTCTGAGGCTGGAGCTAGCCGTGCTTCCGAGACGCGTCACTACAATCGTTATCGCCAATGTCACGTGATGCTCGTGGTTCGATAGACTGTATGTTTTGCGTTCTACGCCTGCAGCTCCACAGCCATTCACCAGCCGGCTGGCCCATGTCAACCAAAAGAGAAACTCGATCCTGGCCCTAGCAATGATCCCGCGTTCGCTGAGACACCTCCAGTTGCTTACTGTACGCCACACATACCAACGGCACATTTGCCGGGCCGGGTCAATGTCTCACATCATAGGTCCAGAACTGGGACACAAACGCCAGCCCGCTGGCATGGTTTTCTGCCCAACCGTCCAACATGACCATGACGCAATGCCTCGCCTAGTCCATGTCGCATAGCGCGTGTGAACGCCTGGACCTGGTGCGTGCCTGGCGTAAATGAACGCAGGGATGTACGTTGTGTTTTGCGTTCTCATCCGGGTTCGTCCGCTGTTCGCGAACGGCGATCGTACAGGGATTTCCACGGGCGCGATCTGCTCCCCATTACGATAATTTTTGCGCCCCGAACATTGACGAGCCGTGAATAGTGAGGTGATATGGACCGCATGTCTGTGTAGTCTGTTCCATGTCTCAAGATCCCATGATTGAAAGAAGGGACCTTTGGTCCTGTGTCTCTCAAGTTCCGTCCACACGTAAATGGCGTGTTGGATTTGAAACCCCATGTTTGAAAGGACGTCGCGTTCACCAATGCGTGATCAGCCGGCTCGCCCTAACGTTCTAATTACTACGCCCTGTCGACCAGAATGAAACCTTCACGAATGAAATCAAGACCGGAAAGAACACGATGCACCTGGCATGATTCTGCTTCCATTGACGTCTGGAAAACATGGAAGCGTGGGATCGATCAAATTTAATGGATGCATATCCTATCAAACGAGGGCTGCAATGCTCCACCGGCCAATCCATCGGCGACACATACGCTTCCGGGCAGAGAGTTGTGCGGCATCGAGACCGCTGACGATCATGGAACCCATCCACGTTTCACCATGCAGCTCACCCGTCTCTTCCTCCCATACTAGACCGGCCCGGGTACCCAATTTTAGAAAGCCGTCGCATACGTGCGGCGCAGTGTAATTTCCTGCAGCAACGTACACACGCGCCTGGGGCGACTTGGTGAGAAGCGATGTTAAAGCGACCATGAGCACCCCGTGGGACGATTCGAAGTGTAATAAATCCGACATAATGACGATGTCATACCCTGACAACGTGCCGTCGCTGCGCTTCGAAAGACGTCTAGAATAGATGCGAAAAAAGAAGGTCGCATCCAGGGAAAAAATGATGCGTGTACACCAGTGATCGTGGCGTGATAAATCGGCAGTGCACCTACAAGAGGGGGGTGGTGTCCGTTCCCCATTCGTACCCTATACAATGGACTTGACAGGGGGGTCTATAATGGGGTTTGTTTCTGTCCACGTTCGCTTTCAGGTTACCGAGAATGCTGTCGTCCGGATAATCGGTCGCGACGATCAGGGATGGCGGCGGCTCTGCAGTCGCCGCGAGTAACGAGGGCAGTGCGCACCCTGAGCCAAGTTCTATAACTAAGACATGGTCAATAAACGTTCGATCCAGAGCAAGGTTTCGTCTAAGCGGCTTACTCCGACGACCCGCAACCGGCAGGGTCCCCCGTTCAACCATTTCGGCGAGGAGGAGCGCGGGCGAAAAGAGGTGATCTGCGAGTAACGTATTCGCCTGTGAAAGTGGCGGGTGCGACGTGGAGTGCCTACATGGCGTGACTCAGATGCACTCACCTTGCCGTCCTAGTAGAGCGAAAATCGAAAAGGAAAAATTCGGATCAATGACGGAATCCCATCCCAGACGGAGTGAACGACCTTGGGAGCTACCGTGAGTTTCAAGAGGCCATACTGAACGTACCCCGGATCTTTCACTACCTCTTCTCCCAAAATCTCGAGTGCATCGGACAGGATGTCCTCGACGGCGAGCGCGTCCATCTCCGCCATCGGCGTCATTCGAGCGCCCTTGACGCCAAATGAAACCTACGTTCTTTCAATCTCCGCGATTTGACAAAGCCGTGCGACTTTTGCTCCGCGCAAATGATGCCAACTCCGCTAGACTAGAACGTTGGGCCCGACGCATGGTTGGGCACGTTGTTTGTCTTGTGTATGTCAGCCAAAGTTATACGGGTGTCAGTTGACATGATTGAACCCACACCAGCGCCATCGCCAAGCGAGCATCCGTTGACAACGAACTTGGAAAACAACCGGACGTCACGATGACCAGTTTCCGACCGTTCGGCAAACATTATAATCACCACGGATTCGGGTTACTCCACGTACGCTTAAACGGAACATTGTTTTCCAATGTTTTACCTATATTTAGGGTGCTACTTCGTCCAATCCTGGGTGTGGCGCGTCACACTCTTCAATCAATCGATGGGACTTGGTTGCCAAATACTGTGACGACAACAAAGAATTGCGAAAGTGTCGTCTCCCGACGTCGAGGGTCTCAGCCCCCGGGAAAATTTTCCCTGGAGGTTGCCGCTTCATAATCGGTTTGTTCCATTCATGATCAGCGCTGTTACGCCAAGGATCTCATATCTCTAAAGATAATGCCCGAGATGTCGTATGTGAATTTAGCTGCACCTCAGTTTGGCCTCTTCGTTACCCTTCTGATGTGTGGGCGGACAGGCGCCTTCGTCACCCATTATTTGATACTTCCATCAGGCGGCCTCGTAATTTCATTCCACTCATCATTGACGTGATGGCGACCTGCGTCTCGGGCCTGAACCGCAACGTATGTGACGTGTTGGTCCGACTTCAAAGGCAGTGGCGGTGGTTCGTCACAGCCGAGTTACATTGTCATCGTCCCCGTACCTGGAATGCAGCACGTCTGGATCACGTTCGTGGGTCGGTCATCGCCGCCTGTGTCTGGGAATCTAACCACCGCAACCACGCCCCTTAGATCCGACGTGACAACTCATGCAATCTGGCAGACAGAGGCACACCCAGACCCCCTACGCCGCAGTCGGACGGATTGAGGCGCGCTGCATGATTTGTCATGCGGTAGGCCATCCGTGGCATCCATGCAAAGCGCCTTCATTCAAAGAGCTCGCAACTCCAAAACCGTCGACCACGGGAAGCCCGAGAACTATCCATCCACGAGTCACGAAACCACGACGGAAATGATCTGTCCATTGGAAGCCACATCGACCATCGATCTTAGAGGGCTCGAAAAGCGCTCGCCACTCGGTGGCACGAGATGGTAGATAGTGTACGTTGTGCGAACGTGCGATGAAGATACAAACTCAGGCCTTCATCTCCGCAGTACTCGAAATCCGGTTCACCGAGGCGTTCCTGTATCAGGGGGTCGTGATAGGCTGAACTGGCTATAGTGTGTCCTGGATGACCGCCGAACCTCGTTGATAAACGAGACTGTCCCGTTCCATTGGGGTGGTAGAAGGGAACGTAACACAAGCTATTATCCCCCTGTCGTGTGAACACTACTTTGAGATAATCAGGTGAGTACCCACAGCGCTAGTTCGCACGCTTTCGGAAATGAGATTGCTTGTTGTTCGTCTGAAAGATGGGTTGCATGTTTACGAGCTCGGTGGACCGGAGATCCCGCGTATTCGCCATGGTTTTTTTTTGAGCGGATCACTCCGGCGCGCGCGTGCCGACCGACTCGGCGCTGATGCCGAGGAAGGAGCCAAGGCGAACGAGTCAAACTTTTCACGACTGCCTAGTCCGTACCCCACCTTTCCACGCTGATCTTAGATTGTTGTTACATCCGGAAGGTTTGAAACATGCCATCCAGAACGTCCGAAGAACGTCCGAAGTTACCAAGGGGAAGCCGAGTAACCTAGCTCCGTTGGCAGTGGACATTACCTGGTGATCCCGGACGGCGGAAGCAAGACCTCCGCAGTCAAAGGCACCTAGCTCCTGTTCCCGCTGACAGAACCACAAACTTCGGGCAATGCCGACCAATTTTTACGAGAACGCATCCATTCCCGCACGATCGCGCGTTCGTATGCACATGACCCATATCCGTTACGGCGGCGGCGTCGAGCGATGGATCGAGCAGGCACCACATACTCGCCCCGTTGGAAACGTGCCATCGACCACATGTGGCGTACCTCATATGTATACGCTTTCCCATCACATCATGACATCAGTCATCGCCTTGCATGCTCGGTTCTTAGCGGAAGCTTGATGCAGTGAACGCGGGCACCATAGTCATGGTTTCATATCACGGCATCGGACAAAGGCCCGTTTGATCGGGCTACTCGCGCCAGATCGTCGCTGGCGCTCCGCCATTTTCATAAGAACGTGACGAAAAAAAATCACGAGGAAGCTCGCGCAATTTCCAATTGCTACTTTGCGACGAGGTCCTACGAAGACGGGTTTTGCGCGAACGCGCGGTAGTTACACACGCCATCTCGGCAACAAACGAAAAAGCAAGTTAAACAATCGACGGCTTAATCTCCGTAGAGCTCGAATTCCCAGGGGGTTCTCGTGATAGGAGCGGATTCGCTCAACCAGATCCTTCGTAGGCGACAGGTCGCATAAATCTTTATGAAGGCGAGGTGGGAGTACGTTCCAGAAGGCAAGGGGACCTGGTTTGCCATGGTTCCTCTCTCCGCCGAATGATGGGCGCCCACCGATTCATCTGACGTTTTAATGAGCGCCAACGAAGCGAATTGGGGGACAAATTTTGCAAGGTTGATCGTGACGGTCGACCATGCGGTCAGAGGACTCGACGAGGGTGGCGGAAATGCAAGGGGGAGGTGGAGTAATGGATGTACACCGCGATTACGCACGAGCCTGGGCGATTTCTAAAATACAATCGCCATGAGCGTGATTGGCATACTACACACGGAGAACGACCCGAAGAAAAAGAAAAGAAGTGCACCTGGAAAGTGGAACATCGGACGACACCCTGCCTCCCGGACTTGTCGACGATACCAACTTCGAACGACCAATCCCTGCCCAAGTTACGCACTTGAATGTGTAGCCATGCGTGTTTCAATCCAAGCACTCTGCCAGAGTCTGCTGTGTGCGGCGGGACCGAAGGAGGACACTGAATGAAAGTCTTGCGCAGCGTCGGAGATTGGATGTGCAGTACCGTTTGGTTTAGTTGATGCCCTTGACTGGCATCCGCACGGTGGTCGCGACAGACAGCTGGGATCGTTATCAGAGCGGCTGGCGGAGAAGGTGCAGGAAGGGAAGTGGAATCATTTAGAAGGTGGATGAAAGAATCAGATGGTAGAGTGCTGTCAACGTGCGGCGAGAACAACCCCAAAGGATCGCTCCCCGTCGAGGAGAACAGCGAGACAACGTCGGGCTGGACAGATCTTGCAAACATGCAGTTCGTGGATGGATTCTCCACTCTGATCACGCCGCAAATGAGTCGGAGAGTCGTCTCCGAATCAGTCGGTAGGCGACGAATTGCCTAAACCATTACCGTTCACATCACACACCGCAACTCAAGTGGACTATGAACGACGTGGAATGTATACTATGCCGCGGGGATCCGGATGTGAGGTATAAACTACAGTAAGACGATGGAGTAATGTGGTATCAATCAGTACATGGGGCAAGCAGCCGAGGAGTAAAATCGCGCAGCATTCATAGCAGGTAGCCTCTCACACTGTTCTTCAGCACTCTCAGTAGCTCCCGTTTCCTATATGGATCGCCAGGGAGCTCTGAATCCCCGTTAGCCAGCGTCAGTAAGTATTTGAAATCGGCCTGTGCGACGAGAGGGAGTTTCGATGCAAGTTGTTTCTTCTTTCCATCAATCCGTGCTTTGAATTGCTTTGCGAAGTCATTCGAGATAATCTCTGCACGTGAAACCACCTCGGAGGGTACTCCTGCAAGGCTGGCGACATGCGTCCCAAAGGAGGAGGAAGCAACACCGTCCACGAGTTTGTAGAGGAAGACGAGCTACGCGTAGCCCGTTTAGGAGCGAACGGGGCAGAATAGCACTAAACTCTACCTTTTGCTGCTCATCGTCGAGACTTGTCGCCATGTACATGTTCCTGATGTTAGGATGATACGCAAAGTCATCTGTGAGCGAACCGTAATGTGTGGCAAAAAATGCTAGAGGAAGGGTGTGTGTAGCGAGTTCGTGCAAAACAGCCTGTTCATGTAATCTATTAGCAGATGCAACCACCGACTGAGGCGTCACTTACGCCAGCAATCGCCATTCCGTCCTATAATTCATGGCTAAGCATATTAAAAGCCTTAGGAAAGTGGACTCACGTAGGTGGAAGTCCCTCTACCGAGCTCTAGACTAAGCGGTCAGCAAAATAAAATGGATTATCACTCGTCTTACCATCTAGGATGACCATCGAGCGAGGCGTCGCCTCACGCAGAATTTTGCAACTATATGATAGTCAGTTGATGGCCTTTCACGAGAATTTATGACTAGTTTACCATTCATCCAACTCGACTTTGAATGTACTTGCATTAGAAAACATATTATCATATGCCCCCATGCGGGTTAGGATTGCATCAACGGGGCAAAGCCTTATTGATTCTGATAAGGACGTCATCATGATGGAGGTCATGTTACTTACCGAGCTGACTGCGCAGGAACACGCATTCCAAGCTGCGCCATAATCTGCACTGGAGGTGAGCCTCTATTGACATGAAGACAGAAAGCGTCGTACAATGCCGGCTGCTGTCATCCTCATGGCCTAGAATAAAACTCAAGTCGATGACTCGCAGTGATACTCTTGGACTCACCGTAGACTTGCCTCTGCAGGGACGGTAAGTCAATTAAATGGCGAAGAAACTTGAGAGTAAACACCCACCCCATGTTTGGTCCTGTAAACGGCGATTAGCGACAGGTAATCACACCCAATGAACCTCAGCACACCTGTCAGTAATGCAATCCTTCCCACTTCTCCACCTAGCTTGATATCGTTTGGAATGAAATTTGTTTTCAGTTCGGCCAGGGTCGGGTGCCTCAAGTTTTCAAACTCAATGAATGCGGCATCCCCCTCTACCAACTCGGGTCTACAAGAAGGCTCCCCGATGGCAACGGAGGCCTTGGCCAATGAAAACAAACAATCCAACTCTGCAAGGACACGGACGGCCCGAAGCCAGATTCCGCGGTCAGTATCGAATTCCTCATAGAGTCGTCCTTTGAATTCCTTGATGGCAGTCGTACGGTTTTCGCGAGCTTCTTTCAACGCACGAATAGTTGATTGTAGGGAAGGAACAACCCAACGCTTGGCAGCCTATATGGCTACCTAAGCGGGTAGAGGTCACAAATGAACCGAACATCCTACCTTGGTGGCCCCATTTTTCACCCAGTTGTCAGGAATATTTTTTGCATCCGCTTTCGTTTGAATGAGGTAAATTTCCTGTAGCTTTGCATTAATTCTTTCTTGCGTTATAGTGGTTAACACCTACCTTATTCCCCGTACCACTGTGCCACCAAGACAAGCTGCATCTAAAGAGAAAATATAAGGGGAATCGATCCGCCGTGGCATCTTGGGCTTACCCGAGCTTCTTCTCGAACTTCTTTAACTGCCCATCAAGCTCCTTCTCTAGGTTCGTGATTTCTTCCATCACACCATCATAAACCTCGTCTTTCCCGTCCACGGGAAGCAACTCATCGGTTTCTAAGCCAAATCAGAAACGGATTACATAGGAGTCACATTGTCTACCTTTATTGATAGTGAAGCGTGAAGTTACGTTCTTCAAGTGAGGTGTAAGATCTGGCGCAGATCTTAACAAACCCAATATCGTCTTAGACACAAAAGACTCGGAATCATTCGCTAGGCTTGTCAATCCTTCATCGAGTTTCTTGAATGCCTGGAGATGGAGTTCACATCAATGTAGTAATTTCACTAGATAGGTAACCTTCACGCACAGAAAGCACCTTGATGAAATCTTTGACTTTACAGTTTTTGGCATGTATGCGGGAGACTATACGTTCAAGGTCAGGGAGGCCCCTCGCGAGTTTGGTAAACTCCTCCTCAAATGTCGCATGGCTAATCAGTTCCTCCACAGCATCAAGTCTGCGAGAAAAAGTGCGGAAATTAACAACACACAACCTGACGAAACTGCGTAATCACCGATCATTGATGTCTTTCACATCACGCAAAGGAACACAAAGCCATATCCTAAAGAGTCTCTTCCCTGTCGGGTGTTACATTGAAGTATGAGTCATACGAGAACAGCGATGGACATACCGAACGGGGTAATGCATCTACTCAATAGCTTATGCAATGACCCTTCATCTGTGCCTTCGTTATTTTGTAATACCTGCTCGAAGGCGTGAACCATTGCCAGGAGACGTCTTCGCAATAAATTAACCTCAATGTGGCTCAAGGTCTGGCCATCCAGAACCAGATTCTGTCCCTTTTTCATGGGGTCGTAAATATTGAAGTTCTTCATAGTCAACAAATCCTTGTCAATATTGAGCTGGCGGAGATACCAAGCCATCGCCCCGAGTGCTTCCATAGCGGGTCGGCAACCAGCCATGTCTCGGATACTCGTCGGTACAGCTTCGTTGAGTAAGCCGTCCCCGTCTATGGATGTGTCTTCATCTCCGGAGAACATTTTGTTCAGTTCTGCGAAGGTCTGTTCGTATGTGAAGCCTTCGACATCTCGAAGGCTTGTCCACAGGCACGATGACGGTAAAATCGCTTTCAGAAGGCGTACCGTCGGCACGGACAAGTTCCCCTTCCATTTCAATCAATGGTATTTTAGCAATTAGAAGTAGCAGAGAGCAAACTTTACCTTGGTGAAGATCACCTCCTTTGGCCTCAACTGCCTTGTCATAGTCTCCAGCTTCGTGAAGCAAATGTCGTCATCGAAAGAACTCAAGTTGAACTGTGATGTTGCACTGTCCAATACGCAAATGCCAAAGCTGCTACCTCGCTTGGCATCAAGGTCCTCGCGGATGGAGATGCAATGTCCAGCTTGTTCGTCTGTGAGCAGCTCCTCGTCGACAAGAGTTCCGTTTGTATAAACCTTATTGAGCTCTCTGTCGATTGGATATCACTACCGCATAATGTTGATAAAAGGTCGCAACGTACCTCCGCACAATTTTCTCCTTGCCTTTGTCGTCTGTGGGCTTACCCTTCGACTTAGCCACGCGCATCTCTGCACCAAGCGCTGTCTCTGATTGATCGACCCGACCGACTTTGTACCCTAGTTATATGTTCAGCTAACAAGTCTGCTTAGCAAAACTGTTTTCACCTTTTGCAAGGAATTTGCTAGGTTATAAGTGAGTCCTCGACAGCTAAATATACCATTTAAACTACTTACGCAGCCCAGAAGTTGAAAGACATCTCGGGAACGCCCACCTAAAGGACTCCAAGTTAGATTACACTACGACTAGCTGGGATATTCCATACCATTGACATTTTCACTCGTTGAGTGAGTTTCAAGTCAAAGTCCCTGTGACCAATACGAGCATCTTCTTCATACAGCTGCAGAGATGTTAGTTTGAATAAAGCATGTGCGCGTATCCTACACACCTCTAAGAATTTCCTAGAAAATAGGGAGTATGAGTTCAGCAATGAACAATAAACGGAACAGAGCGACCGCACCCTTTTTGGAAGAACAGGATCTTAATAGAATGTTGAGTCATTCGAAAGGATGAGAAAAACAGAGATCGTCTACCGTATCAAAATGATTCTGTTTGATCTAAGGGCATAGATATCAGTACATTTTCACAAGGATTATCTCAACCACATACCTCCCAGAACTAAGGTAACACTGAGGTTAGCGATACGCAACATCTCGGGAGTGACCTACCTGTTTTTCAAACGGTGTGAACTCAGCCCATGCTTTCTTGGGAACGTACAAGGTACGAGGGTCGTAACCAGGCTCGCCTGGACGCACGCCATCCTTCTATAGTGACGTCAGAATGATGAAAGCTTGTGTACGGAACCCTTACGTCTCTGACGTCTGCTAAGAAACTAAAAGGATCCTCTGCAGCCTTCTTCTCGGTTTTCTTCTCCTGCGTGCGCTGCTCGGCTGCCGTCAAGAAAAGGGAGGTCGTGCTACCGGCACCGGCATTTTCGGTGGGCGCCTTTTTTACGGCGGGACGCCGAGGAGCCGATTTCTTCGGTTTAGGAACATCTTCGTCCTCGTCCTCGTCTTCATGATGGGACGAACGGCCCGACGAATGTTGAGAGGTACTCCTTCTGGAAGAGGCCCGAGACGAAGAGCGACCACGCGGTTCCTCGTCGGACCCGTCGGGGACGATGAAATCGTTATTGTCAGCCGGAGGGCTGGAGGCTGATGGTTGCGCTGACAGATAAAAATAAACAAGACAGACGCTAGAGCACATGGCAAGTACGCACAGCGCTTTACCGGGGACTTCTTGAACCGGGACAGGCGTGATCCGAACGATGCAACTTCCTCTTCCTCATCCGAGGAGAACACCGCCATGCGCGGTTTCTTGGTCCGGCCTGGATATATGCGTCATATGACATGGAACTGAATAAAGTAGTATGAGAAACCAACCTCTGGAAGGTGATGACTTCTTGTGATAGTCAGGAGAAGAGGTGCGATAAGCAGGAGATTTGCTCGCATTTTCATCCTGATCATCATCGGAATCCACGATGACAATCTTGCGCTTCTGGCGCGTCTTGGAAGTGGAAGTGAAACAAGAGTAAAGGAGAAAGGTGGAGAGCTTACCGGCTTGACCTTGGCGACTTGTTCATCCTGGAGCATGTCCACGTCGATGGGGTCACTCGTTGGAGGGGTGTCCCTGACACTACTCTCCACGTCAGACGAAGCAGGACCTCGGGCCAATTGGGCGTGCACGGGCTTGGACGATGCTAGCTTGGATGCTAGAGCAGAGGCGCTGGTGGGCTTTGCCGGCTTTGCAGCGGGCTTCCCAAAGAAGTTGACGAGACTTTTCTGCTTCATGTTCCCCGTCGACTGCTTTTCCAGCGCCTTTTGCTGCGCTGGCATGTTGGACTTGAACGCGACTGCAAAGACGCGACATCGCGTTGTGGCGTGTTGTGTGCGTCTATTTGTGCCGTATAGTCTAAAATAAGATGGATAAAAATAAGCCAAGGTTTTTCTGATAAATATTAATTGTTTCAGCTCGACTCGGATCCCCTCCCCCGAGGTGACATTGACAACTCGCTCCCCCACACTCTTTTTCCCTGCCTCTCTTTGATGCTCGCCGTCCTCGCTGCCCTTCCTTTGCTGGCTGCGGTGCTTCCCACTGCACTCGCTGTCCAGGGCAGAACTTGGTGCGTATTTGCATTCCCATCGATATCCGCAATTAATGCGCCCGTTGATCTCCCCCTCCCTCGGATACAGTAACTCTACTAATCCCTGCTCGTCGGACTTCCCTTGCTGCAGTACGTTCTGCGGTCGTCGTCATCTTTACTCACCCATCTCAAATTACTAGGCGAATATGGTTTCTGTGGTGACGGCTATGTCAGTTCGCAAAGCGCCTTCCTCCAACTTGCCATGCTGACCCACAGTAGTTCTGCCTAGGAGGATGCAACCCCCTCAGCTCCTACTCCCTCTCCTCCTGCACCCCTAATCCCGTATGCCGCAGTGCCAACGTAAGTAGACAGCACATCATAGGCTTCGCGCTCATCCCTATCGTCCAGTATACCCTTTCCGACACTACTAGGATCCTTACTAACAATACTTACTTTGATGGTAATGCAAGCAAGTATGGTACGTCCGGCAGGGATTGTTGGGAAATCGGCTCAAGTTACCTCGACCTAGATTGGGTGCTCGAACAAGGCTCCGTTCTCAATGCGACTTCGAACGGAGAGGCTGCTATCGCCCTTACCCTCACCGAAAAGGGTGGCGGAAGCTTGCTGTCTTCCACTCGCTATATTCATTTTGGCCAAATCACTGCTCGACGTAGGTCCGTTGCGCCTCCTCTCGCCTTTGTCTGACTCGTACTCCAAGTGAAGACTGGCCGTTGGGCTGGTGTCGTCACTGCTTTCATCACTATGAGCAGTATCAAAGATGAAATTGATTGGGAGTTCCCTGGTAATCACACCACCGAGGGCCAAACGAACTACTTCTGGCAAGGCGTCATCCGTAGGTTTGCTACAACTCCCACCATTTTCGCTCACAAATCATCCTTCCAGCTCCGACTACCCATGGTACTACCGAGACCGGCTTAGCAGATACATACTCTAACTGGCATGATTACACCGTACGTCCTATATGACAATAATGCGCCATGTACTGATGTCTTTGTCGTTAAGATTGACTGGCGGCCTGATGCCTTGATCTTTTCGATCGATGGCAACGTCACACGAACCATATTAGCGGCCGATTGCATTAACAATGTCACTGGTGTTTCAGAGTTTCCCAACACCCCCAGCCGCATCCAGTTCAGGTAGCCCAACAGACGAAATGTCAGTTTGGTTGAGACTTACATTGTTTGTCCAGTCTTTGGCCCGCCGGAATTCCCTCGTCACCCAAGGGTACTATTCAATGGGCGGGAGGCTTGATTGACTGGTCTAACCCGGATTATGTTTCGGCTGGTAGGTTGCGCCTGCGTTTCTCGACCAAAAGTTAACGATGGGCCAGGTCATTACTATGCGCTCTACCAATCCGTGTCTGTGCAGTGCAACGACACCGTCGCCCCAAGTTCTGATATTACTTCATACGTGTACGGCTCCAACTCGTCGTTGAGCACCCCGTCCATCGCGTTCTCAAACCATTCGACCTTGGTCAACGGCGCAAGTACGCCCTCTGGCGCCTCTGGCGTGCACGCTCTTCTGGTAGCTTCCGTTCTCGCTACCGTTTTCCTAGCTCACGTTTTCTGATGCGTTGATACCCCGAACGAACCTGGATTAGGAACGCCGTCTGTAATCTCGACCTGCTCCTACTTTATTTCCGCGAACGATGGATACACGACGATTAATTCATTCTTCTTGGTGGTGCTTTCTTGTGTAGCTCTGGCGCTTGTAGCAGACGCTCGCTTTCGCCTTCTTATTTATTGTCTGCTTGCGTGCGAATCGTCATCGATCCCGTGCGAGTCCGTCCTGCAAGGACGCGAAACTTGATCGGTTCCACAATATTTACGGTGAGTTCGCGGGCGCGAACGTTGTTCTTATCGACGCCATCCTCTGCCTACGCGCCTAGAGAGCTTGTGCTCATCAACCGCTGGGTTCCGCCAGAGGGTACGTTCAATCATGCTAACCACTGCACCTCAGGCTGGGCCGGTGGATTACACCAAAGTATGAGGGCTTGTCATGTCAGAGTAATTTCCGTGATCTCTCAAATTTCAAGGACACACGATCACTAACTTGGCCTCGTGTTGAAACACATCCAGAACATTACAGCAATTATGTACAGACAATTATGGTTACAGTCGTTTATACAAGTGCAGAGTCCAGGTTATAAAACAGAATATACATGGTCCCATATTATCACACCAAGAAGGTATTGTAACGGGAAAGTGGAGCTTGAGGGTTATCGCATGACGGTCGAGGTGGACGGAAGTTTTATTACTGCGGTGGGCCTGATCTTGAAGCATCGTGACGAGCGTGTGGAAATGCGGCGGAAGGACTCCAGGTCTTAAACATACGAACTATAGGTGTTGGTGCGGTTGACCGACGAATGTGAGGCGCGCAAAGGCTTGCCGGTGAGCGAACGACCATCATGGCTCCAACTAACATCATGTCGCAAAATGAATGGTTGACATCAACGCGAATTACTTACGTTGAGCTCGTCGCAGAACTAGACCTGGAGATGGCGTCTATCAAGTAGGGCCTCATGTGGACAGGAAAAGGCTGTGGGGCAAGGGGACCGTCGTCAGGTAGTCCATTCGGGATTGTCGTATTATAACGATGACCGTATAGTCGATTTCCTGTGAAGAACCGCGAGTCGATATTGAATGGAGTAGCGAAAGGATTGAGGCCAGTATCAGCAGGCTTTCCATGTCCCGAAAGCGGTCCGGAGAGGAACGAGGAGCCGGAAGACCTTGCGTGTGGCGACGTGCTTGTTTCACAGATATAGTGAGCCTCGATAGGATGACCGGCGTATGACTGGCGTCGCAATGCTTCCCTAGCCTCTTGAGCGTCCGAAGCATTCACGTATTCGACCATAGCCATAATCGTGGTGCCCAAGGGACTGTCATGCGAGGTTCCGAGAACCTTGATGTCTTTAATTGGTCCAAACGGATAGAAAAGCGGTTGCAAGTCCGAGACCTGGTTGAACAATACGGTAGATAAATTAGACACCATCAGTCTCGACGTGGGTACGTGGCTGAGCTCCCAGCGGTCGTTTCCTCCAGGGATTGGAAAAGGGCCCTCACGCTCGGAGATAGAAGAGGGCGTGGAAATGGCAAGCATCATCGAACGATCCGCTCCATCTAGGAAACCTTATGCAAAAATCAGTTAGAACGACGCTGATTCACGTTGCACCACAGAACCTTGGGAACGTTGAACTACCGCCCATGAGACATCAAGCATGTGTCCCCTGAGGAAAGTGTTGAGAGGATTAAATGACGAATAGTTGGACGCAAACTTTATCTGTGTGCGTGACAACGCGCCCATCGCTGTCTTGGCTTCCTGATGGGTCGACATCACCACAAAGCCGCGGCGACGTGAAGCGCTGTCCAGGGTGGCCAGGATGACAGCGTGGGTCACAGTTCCAAAGGGCTCAAAGACCTTGGCAAACTCAGACCTAGATGAGAACGGCGACATTAGAGCTTACACGTCTTTAAAAGACGACTTGAACGGAGCTCACTTAGTGAGGTCGAATGGCAAACCAAGTACGTAGAGGTTCCGCCGTGGGTCTCCGTCCGAAGGGAGTAAATGATGGTCCACTGTAGATGAGACAGAACGCGGAACAAAACTTCGAGACGCATACACGAGTCAGTCACGGTAGAGCGCTCGGAATCTACTACTCGCCTTTTGTTTTGAGAACTCTGATCGAGATCTTGCGAATTTCTGATGCCAAGGTAAGTGAATTGGTCATTCCGTGCGAGCTCCACTCCCTTGTTCGTTTCAGAAACGGTCGCATGCGTCGCCTGTTTTTGCTGATTTTGGGTTTGACGGAATTTGCCTGTCGCCGCGATGAGCTTATCTGGCATTTACTGCAGCGTCTACTCACTACAAAGTGGAGCGTTGGCTTCTGGAACCAAATCACCTCTTCTCATTTCAGGGTACATTAGGTCATCCAAACTTACCGTGGTACTTTATCTGCTCGGCGCCGTCGGTGTGTGTGTCGCGATTCATTTTGTGGAGCTGTAAGAAGAATGGCGGATTAAAACAAGATATGTTAACGTGTTGAAGAAACTGAGCGAGACTGGTTGACGGGCGTGAAGCAAACAGGACGAGAACAAAGACACACGGGAACTTGCATGAACATTCACCCTAATTTATCCTACGCGTCAAGGTCACGTGTTGCTGACTTTCTGGCGTGTCCCACCTTGCCTAGAATCTGTCGTCCAGGTAAGATTTTACGACGGTCTCGCCCGGGCTCCTGACCCTATCTCGCTTATATCTGGGGTCTAATCAAGACGTAAGAGTGCATGTCTAGGAGCCTTTTCTATTGCTCCTCACTTCCCCCGTCCACGCAAGTGGCCCTGAGGCGTGCTGGTTATGAAACAGTCGACGACCTTTCCGGAGTATCGGCGGAAACCTTATCCAAGGGTGAGCTCCACTTCGCTTGGATCGTTTCTCCGTGTTGGTGACGCTACCAAGAACTCGGTATCGATATTGCGGATTCTCGAGCTTTGATCGGTGCAAGACAAGCGCCAAAAGACCCACCTTTGAGTCAGTCCGCGGCCTCGCTGTCTCTCGCGAACGTGAAAAAATGCCGCTACGTTGCTGTGAATAAAGTTCTCGGGGGTGGACTTCCACGCGGCCACATATTGGAAATATCCGGTCCCCCGGGCAGTTTCAAAGAATCTCTTGCGTTGGACTTCGTGAGAACGTTTATCGAGACGAACGAGCGTGTCATATTCGTTGGTGTGCATCCAGTCATATTTTCACTCTGCGATGCTGAGGCACTACATAGATATGCAAGGCATGACAAGTCCAAAAGCCATTTCCGGGGTGCTTGCTGGTGATTCATGCACTTGCTTGATGCAAAGACGACTTCGACGTTTCCTTCCACAGATGTGGCCTCACCTTCCACCCAAGAACTGATCCGTTATTCTCGGTTTCATACATTACCGGACCTCCTAATATTCATACACAACCTCCTCGCGGAGCTCAGCCCAACAGTGGGTATTGCAAATTAACGACCTCATCCAAGCAAGCTGATCGATAGAAGACGGGATTGCTCGTTTTAAATTCGATCTCTTTCCCGTTTCAGTCACGTCCTGATCTTCCCCCGCCAAGGAAAGCAGCATTGCTGGGTACTATCCGACAAACTCTCCTTCAAGCATGCGTATCACATAACTTGACTGTAGGTCAACGCGGCTTCCCGTCGGTGTAGAACACTTACGTGTTCACCAGGTTGTCATCACCTCACAAATGGCAACGAAGATACTCAGTGCAGACGGATCAGCGGCCACTTTCGACACAGGAGCGAGGGCCGTAATGATGCCTCAGCTAGGTTCTTATCTCTGAATTGACGCGGACTGCGGGCTGAAGCTATTTTAGGACCTGACTACCTACCTTCTGGACGATCATACCGTCTCGTGATCATACCACACACAAGAGTGGCAGGGTAATGTGATTCCACTTTCATATGGTCTCGAGTACACATTCCATCCCAGAGTCGTACGCCTTCTCTCCTCCCCAAGTGGCCAGCGCCCGGGCGACGCCTCGCAAGAAAATTACACACTGGTGAATACAATTACCGCGCAATATGCCACCCGACTGGTTACCATTCTGGAAGGGTCATAGCGGACATGGAGTGGTCGTATTTGCAGACTCCTTTTAGAGTAGTAAAGCTATTTCGTCATGGGTTCCTCCTCAGCGATAATAGCATTCGGCGTTACGACCATGTCCACCTTCTCATCGTATTCCGTCACCGGGACCTGACCTGCCTCCAGCAGCTGCTGCTGGAAAGCCAACGCAACTAACATCTGTGTGAGCACGGCATCGAAAGAACGTAATAATGAGCTACCTAAAAGAGGTCGCGGTCGTTTGGCGGCGTAGGTTGAAATGAAACGGTCATAATGGCCTTTACCATGGCCCAAGCGCGACAGACATGAATCGAACGCGACGCCTGCAAACGGTTGGTAAAACGGACGAGTCGAACGTCCACTCAGCCTCGTGGTGACAGGGCTGTGATGCTTACCAGGCGTGATGATCAAGTCGAGGTCTTCGCAGGAAGTATCCGAGACTAGTTGGAGATTGAGCTTCCGTCGAGTCGACGAGGCACCACCGAGAAAGTGACACACCACTCTGCCGTTTTTCGCTTTTCCATTGCGCTGTCGGCTCAGGGATACCCCACAGGCCTGCAGGCAGCGTCTGAAGGTCTTCTTCGCCGTACAGCCTCACGAAGTCCATCCGTCCTTCGTTGGACGCGAGGGTCGGAACAAACAGTTTCTTCCCTGCGGGTGGTTATGACCAGTGCGTCTCAGACGAGGGAGAAGCGTCCCCCACCATTGTCCGCCAGAATGGTGGCTATGAGTGCCGCCGTCTGCACCTCTGCGGTGGGCATGCTCAGGAAGCAACTGATCGTCCTGGCACTCTTGAAGGCAGGGAGGGCAACGACCCTGGCGATGATCGCCTCTGCTGTTCAGTCCACGTCAGCCTGTTGATTCGGACGAACGCACACGATCCGCTAGTTACACTGAGACTGCACCTCCGCCTGCGTGAGATCGCGGAGCGTCTTCGTCATCGACTTTCGTAGCGCTTTTTTGGCTGCTTGCAACGGGGTGATCGACATTGGAGCTGGGTGCAGAGCCAGGCTGGCGGGCAACAAAGTTTATGTATATGGCGCCCTGTCGATGACTCGATGAGGAGGCTGTGAAAAAGCGGGAGCTCCACCCCACGATCCCCCCAAGCGCCATAAAGTAGCCTTGGCCCGACAAGGTGGCTCAGGACGCGGGACTCAGGAGACGGGCCTCACGCCTCTCGTCGACGAACCGTCACGGAGGTTGCGCTGAACGCCACGCTCGACGTCCACGTTGACGAGATGCCACCGTCCCCCGTAGCACCTCTTGGACCCACTAGCCAACCGCGTGGATGCCACAGTCGAGCCCCCGAGTTTTACGGGTTCGTCGCGTTGTCGTCGACCTCCGTCTTGTTCGTCGCCTACGTCCTCTGGGCACTCCTACCAGACGAATATATTCTCTGGCTGGGCATCAAATGGTATCCAAGCCGGTGCGCATCTCCGACTCGTGGTGAAAAAATTGTTGCTCATACAGGAACAGCGAATGGTCGTTGCTCCTGCCTGCGTACTCTATATTCGTCGTGCTTCTCACATACTTTGTATATTTTTCGCTTGCAATCGCCCATACCCCTTCATTTAGGGACGTGAACGCCATAGTGGGTGAGAGGAGCACTTTATACAAATGGCGGTAAACGCTAAGCTAATTGATTTGCTCAGACTCCAAGGGCCATTTTCCAGGACCACTCGCACCTAATCCGTACCTGAAACACACGGACACATCTATTGCCCCAGAGCTATATGATATACCTATTGGAATCGTAAACCGTGTACTCTATGGCCCGAAGATCAAGGTGATACACAGGCGGTCTCATTAAATACAGCGATTGAAGTAAATGCAGGGTAATATGGCCCGTTTTACGGGATTATGATGGTCATAAGGTTCAAGGCATCATGGGTGAAACGTGAACATGGAGCGAAAAGTCCTCAACGTCGTCTAGAGCGTTCCTTGTGGTTCGGATAAGAGCCGGAAAAATCCTCTGTCCCGCCGCCGTTGTAACTGTTGTGGTACTGCTGCACATCGGCGGCGCTCGGAGACCCACCTTGTTCATAATCATCGTCGGAAACGCTCGACAGCGAAGACGACGCAGCCGTTTGCATGCTGGTCTGGAATGTAAGACCGTCGCTGCGGGAGCCACTGGCACCGTCCACTGCTGATGAAGACGACGACGACCCTTGACCCCACTCGTTTTCTTGAGCCAATGGATTATGAGTAATCCACCTGTACCTTGATGGTTGCCTTCCCGCTTCGTGGACCTGCGTTACCATCGGCTCTTCGAATCCGACCGTAAAACGGGGGATGGCGAGGGCATCAGGCGAGGCTGGATTTATCCCATGGGTACGTAAGTGCCTCTTTGCATTCGACCGGACAGCAAAGCATTTATCGCAGCCCGGTATAATGCACTTGTAGGCTAAACGCAGGATGGCTCAGCAGGTCGCTCGACAACGACATACGAAAGACGTACGTTTGGCCCCCGAGTGGGAGTTCATGTGCGTAGCCAAGCCGCTCGGGCGCGGGAACATCTTCTTGCATTGCTCGCACTGGTGCATCTTTGACTTCTTTGCTTGCTTGTGACTGGTCGCCCTTTGCTCCCCGATACGAGTATTTGTAGGGCTGCATGGTGATGGGAAGAGGATGCCGCTGGCGGAGGCCACAGGCACGCGGTACTCGTTTGTCCTAGCGAACATTTCGCCGTGGTGCTGAAACCTCATGCTAGGACCCTGTGGCCTTGCGCTGCCAAGAGGGATCAAAGGCGGGGATGTGTACGCGAACTCTGCTTCGTCGTCCGCAACGATGTTCATATCCAGCAGACGCCGCAACGTATGCCGATTTTCGGGGTCATCGACGGGCTGCAGCATCGTCTCCGACAATTGAAAGGTCATGACTGATGGCTGGAGGGATTGCGCATGGTACATGTGTTGCGCGGAGACGTTGGCGCTTCGTGATGATGATTGGATTTGAAACTGATTCATCATCGGGGACATCTGGGTCGCTTCATCAGCATCGGAGTCTTGATACGACTCGTCAGAGGTGCTCTCTGGCGGCTCGCTTGCTGTGGACCTCCCAGTCCTAGGTGGAGACTGCATCCATGTCGAATACCCTAATTGCAAGTGTGAAGGCTAGGCCGTCTGTCAGGTACTTTGTCAGAGAACAAGGCTCGACACCTACCCAAGAGCCCCGCCTTGGCGTGTGGGTCCCATGCAGTGGCGCGTCGACGATATGCAGTGCCGCTAGGTCACAGGAAGAGAAATCATTAAATCTTGATGCGCCAATAGCGTACGGCGATAATGCGTTCGACGTGGTACGCTGAGACGACTCTGGATATGCAACGGGAGGGATGAACATGGCGGAGTCCTCGTGATCGAACGAGAGCCGCCGTTGCAAAATATCAGAGTCCAGTTGAGTGGTGTCCTGACCGGTGAACTGAACGCTGATATTTTGTGAGTTTTCGCCAGCGCTGAGATAAGGTTGGAATGGGCCTTCGCAGGAAAGAGGCGCCAATAAATGGGGAAGGATATTTTGGTCATCCGATGTGGATGCCTGCCTGGAAAGGGGGATGCGCGACGACCCAGAATAGTAGACATCATCCGTGGAGTCACACATGGAGGACTGGGGAAGGGGCCTGGAGGGAGATCATCCTGTGGGCTCGGCGTGTGGTCCGAACGAAGCTGAAACTTACCAGAAAATGCTAAAATACCCTGATCTTTACCGTGGAAAAGAGTACCCACTAACAACGAAGCGAGAATGACAATTGTGGGCGCTCTGTCGAGTTGGTCTGCCTGGGACTCGTCTGACGCGATGACGATGGGGGGCTTGGGGTGAGCAGTTGGCTCTTGGGCCTGGATAAAAGGAGCTGCGTGTCCTCGCAGCACGGATAGTAATGGCTGGCCATGAGGAGAGTAAAGGTCTATTCGATGAGTGGGACAGCGGGGCGCCTCTGCAGACATGCGGGATGACAGCACACCGCAAGAGCTTGCCCCCCCGTTTGGCCAGTGAAGCTATCCCTATTTGACAAATCTCCTTGGGAAATTAAACGACCTATGAAACGCAACGGCATATGGTGTCAGATAAAGCAAGGCGATGGTTTGTGGAAGTCCCCTGGCGACTGACACATCACCGGGCTCACGCACAAAGTTCACATATCAGCGAGGCAGTACACGCGATCCTGGTCAGTTGGGGTTCAGAAGAAGAAGCGAGAGAAACTAGTCATTGGTTGATATTATTACCATTCTGACATTGTGGCCCTGGCTTCCATGATGCGGCACTGTTCTGAAAAAGGGGTTCTGAACTTTCTCTCGCTCGCCTCGCTACAACTTCAAGTTGGACTGGATAAGACTCCCAAGTTTACAACTCCGCGAATGCAGCGTGGCGAATATGGCTGCCAATGCTCCACTGAGCCCTACTCCGAAAAAATCACCCGCTTCAACCTCCCTCGCAAAGAACCGCATCCGTACATAAACATAACATAAACCGATCGTTCTATTACTGTCCGCGCGGGAGATTACACTGCATTCACTGGATGTCGTTGGTCCCACCGATCTCCCGGAACTCTCCACACGACGAGTACAGCAATCTCACCATCCTATTCTGGTTCGGTTCTTGCGACCGCGCGTGGGACATCATGCCCGGTTCTCTCGATCCAAGCCTTAGCTTGCGTCTTCACCTGATCTCCGGGTATGAAACAGTTGTGTGATCATTTCTGCATGTGTAATCCAAAATTTAATATCCAAGTCTGTGTGGAATGGCATGAAATCACAGTGACTCAGCCATTGGGACACAACGCTTACCTGACTGCGTAAGCTAGCCGACGCAGCTACCTTATCAGCCAGGATCCGAGTTCATGGTAGCGGTCCTCAGCGCGCGTGTCTCTCCTCGGTCTTCCAAGTTTTACCGGATAGGTTCATCGTTTTTCTGGGGTTTGAAATTGCGTGAACTACGTGAGGACGTCTCGTGGCATTTGGTGGCGCGGACCATGGTCGAGACCCTTGTCCTGATTGTCTACCATCAGGGGTCACGGTCGTTTCAAGACGTCTAAGCGTAGGTAATTTCTAGCAAAGGTCAACGATTTGGCGATCAAGACCACGAAGTCGCTCACGTGCGTCGGGTAAGGCTCCTGTTTCATTGCCCACTTGTTCCACCATCCGTTTGCCACTGCACGTGTACAACTATCGATCCCAGGTTCCTCCGATACCGTTGCTTTGACGACACCTGATCTGTGAGAGGGTGTTATGATGGGGGCGCCCTCAATTTCCTCGATTTCGTCTGCCGAGCATATACTCAGAATGTCCCTCAAGTCAGGACCATCGGCATTCTCTTCAACAGGGGAAGGGGTCCTGCCAACAAGAATATTCGCCGATTCCCCTGGACCGGCTCCACGCGGTGATATGCCGGCTTGATGAAACCACGGAGAACACCGCTTGGTTGCTAGAGGGCTTGAAATGATGTCAGCACCGAAATCATCTGTGCTTCTTTGACCCCGTCCCCGTGGCGATGCCTTGAATGGATGTGCAACAGGAGAAGAGAGATCGGGAGTGGATAATCGGAAATATGAAAGTGGCGGCGACATATATCCATCCTCTTGATGAACGGAATCTAGTGGCTCGTCTAGATCACCTTCAAAATGATGAAGAGGTTCGATATTCTCTTTTCCGTGTGCTACATTGTCTCGGTGATGCAGTGGGGCTGAAATGCTTGATGTTTGAGGCATCTCACCAGGGTTGAAGGACTCGGAGGGAAGTCCGTGCCTTACGGCAAGGGTGTCGTTTGGGCGCGATCGCTGCCCCGCATCGGAACCAGTGCATTCAGTCCTGATCCGTTTGGTAGCTGAGTCGTCATCCACAACGTCATGTAACGTCCTTTTGCCGCTGTTTTTCCCCGGAGTCTTCGTGGGAACTGAATTACTACGAGAAAGTCTTAATCTGGGCTTAGGAGCTAGTGCGGTAAGTGGCAGATCAGCACGAGGGATCCAACATGCTTCTTACTGAAGAAATGTAAAAGGCCGACGGTTCCTTGATCTGCCTTAGCTTTCCCCTTGCCTTTGTCAGTGCTCGGGCGGTTGAGATTATTCAAATGAAGCGGAGGTGACTTTGATACGCGAGGGACGAAGCCTGGATTGATATCCACTATCGGCAAGAGTGTAATCGGATCCAGCTGCCCATGCGCCAACTTTTTCGCTAAACAGGGTTCCAAGTTGCTTGCATTATCGTCAACGACTGGACGCAGAAAACAAGGGAATACTGCCACCTTCCAATATATGCCTCTGTTTCGGCATCCATGGCATGCTCTGTAGCAATATCCGTCAGGCAGACGAGCACCTCGTTCAATGGGCAATAAACTCGCTGGTGCAAAAATACTTTCTCCGCCAAGTTGAATGCCTCGAGGTAACCCTTTGGCACGGATTTCTTTCCTTCCAGTCGCAGCGCCTTTACGAGCTGATCCACGGTGCGGTATTTTCTCAGCAGAGTCCACGCAGTCTTCAGCCCGATGCCAGGTATACTGGGGAGGTAGTCACAACCACTAAGGATTGCCATGGCTCGAAACTGAGAATCCGTCCATCCCAGTAACGATATGCCTGCGTCAGCGGCCGTTACAGACCCGAAGTCATCTCTGGATATAGACGTGATAGTGCTGGAAACCGCGTCAAGCTTAAAGAGCACTTTGCGGCACCCAAAGACGAGTAGGTCGGAATCCTCTGTGATGATACCATCAACGATCCCAATGCGTTCCAAGTAAGCCATCTGAGCGTCGGCCTCGTACGGTGCGACCACGTATTGAATGCCTTCTGCTTGAAGCACCTATTTAAAATTGGTCAAAATGACGATGGGTCGAGGTAGTGGGTCTTACCTTGATGAGCTGGTATGCCATTTGAGGTGTCACATCGATGCATTTAACATAAAACTCTCGAGCCTGACTGTGTTTACCCTGCGAGGCAAGTGTGTTGGCCTTGGCGAGATTGTCTTCTCTGCGCTGTCGTCTTTCGCTCTCTGTCCCTTTCTTTGCAGGTAGCGGTCCGCCATCGAAAACCACGTAGGGTTGTATCTTGTGGTGACGTAGGAGTCGAAGCCGATGCATAGCGTAGTCGACATATCTGGGTAGGTGCCAACGCATCAGTTGTACGGCCAACCCCATTCATGGACCCGACAACAGGGAACTGCGCAAGATCGAAAACTCACTTGGTCGTCTTCTTTCCCGTGGCAAGCTCGGTGGCACAAGCATAGACGCCACGGTGCAACCAAACGTAAGCGTCGACCGCGAGAGTCTGACCGGAGAATTCGGATAGATGCTTGCTTGCCTGGATGGTCTTGAGAAGTGGGAGTAGACCCGAAATGCCCATCGAGACCGTCTCTCTAGACGATGAGAGCGGGAATCAAGAAGATGCGAGTACTTTGCCAAGTACAAAGGCTTGCACAAATGTTTCAGACGTGTCACCAAGGCTTGGGAGACATATAGCCCAAATAACCGTAAACAATCGCGTCGCGTCGTGTCCAATCAGGTGGTTGTCGCACGTTCCCAGACAAAGCCGCAGCAAGCCCGGAAGTAAACATTCATCTTAGACAAGGCCCCCCCCACATATACTTTGGAATAAACTCAAGACGATCCTGAGGCTCAAACTTGGCCCTGAAATCTGACCACACCATCACCTCGCGGCAGAATATTGCATCGAGGGCTGAGAAACCGCCTGCACAAAAGAGGTTGAAGGCCAGCGACTTATGCTGCAGAAACTAAAACTCTAGGGACTCGAAGGAGCAATTAAGAGAAGTACTGAGAGTGAGGGAGCTGCTTCAGTTCTTGACGAAGAGCAAGCATCGGACTAGGAGAATTTTGGTACCATGGTGATGGGAGTGCAGAAGCTTGACGTTACGATAACAGGTAAGCAAGAAATCTGCCGTGATTTCTTTTTTTTTAGGCAAGTATATTCGTTATGTAGCAACTGACTAATCTAGTCCTACGTGACGACGGCAATCCGTGGATTCCTGGTTCGAGGAAAAATGCTCTTACGCACGCCCTACGGTGTGTGTGGGACTCCGTCCACTACCAGGTGGCCTCGGTATGCGCAGAGGGCCTTGGTAGCTTAATACCCACTAAAACTTCTGGGCGGTGTGCCCAATCGTCTGGTGGATCTTGGGTGAGTTCAAGGAGGGGTTGCCAGGTGCTTTTCGTTCATGAGGCTGATAGTGAGCAGTGGAGGGATTTCGCCATACGGCGATCTATGTCAAGTCGCAGGTTAATTTTGAGTAGCCAGGGTCTCTGTATGGTTCTGGCAGTCGGGCGGCCTGCCGTGATTTCGCCCTTTAGGTGCCTGGCGCAGTTGATGGGGACTGGGCCCTGGGTGTGCCAGATAAGTCCACTTTTTCTGAGTTGCTTCATCACAGCGCTATAGCACCTATGATCCATAGGATGATTGCATACTCGACAAATATCTTACCATAACAAAGTATTGTAGTCATTTTATTGTTTATCAATCTCACAGGTTTGGGATAAGACTGCGTTAAGGTCGCAACTGCTGGGGAATGACTGTATACTTCATCCGCGATCATACCGGTGATCGTTGGTAAGTCTCGTCCTAGAGCTGGACACTGGCAATCTAGAGAGTAACCGTCCAAGAGTGGCAGGTTGTGTAAAACACCACTCTGGATAGATGAACTAGCCCGCTCGAGACATATCGGCTCCCCTCAAACACCTACGCCCAGCAACATGCCCCATGGTGACTTCAACCAAAATCCGGACGATGTTCAAGCCGCAGTGTCCAATGGAATGCCTCCACCCAACTTTCCTCTACCGGTTCGTTCTCTCCTGGATTGTTGACCGAAGGATCTCCGAGCCTGCTCTGCTCTTTCCCCCCCGACTAGCTTCCAGATAATCCTGACACTATAACTGCAAACCTTTTGCTGCTGATCGGACAGACGCCAAATCCGTAAGTCATCCTATCACTTCGCCGCAAGCACATTGCTGACTGGGATCAAGACGACACCGATTCTTGTATCAGCTTCTTGTCAAGCATCTCCATGCCTTTGTCAGGGAGTCCAAGTGCGTCCTTTTTATTGTATTCGAGTATTAATGTTCAATTATTCGTCACGTAGCCTCACCACGGACGAATGGATGGCGGCCATCCAATTTTTGACTCGCGTCGGCCAGAAAGGCATGCCAGTGCGCCAGGAGATGGTTCCGCTGTCCGGCGTTCTTGGCATCTCGGCCTTGGTCGATTGTCTGAATAACCCCGTTGAAGGAGGTGCGACGGAGAGTAGCATCTTAGGTCCATTCCACACCGATGATGCTGTAGATAGTGAGTCTCCGCACTGATCTACGACACCCTGTCTCACTGTTTCGCCAGTTGAGCTGGGCGACTCGATTGCATCCGAAGGCAAGGGAGACTACATGTTCGTAGAGGGCCGGGTTCTAACGACAGGTGGCGAGCCAATCGCGGACGCCATCATCGATACCTGGGAAGCGGATCAGTACGGTACGGTTGTCTTTGAGTGCTATTATGGTGTGCTCACTAGTATCGACAGGCTACTATGACCTTCAGTATGCCAACAGGGATCGCCCCGACTGCCGTGGACGATTGCGTACCGCAAAGGATGGGAGTTTTTCGTTCCGTGCCATCTATCCCCCTCCGTATCCTATTCCCAGTGATGCGCGTGTTCCGTTCCGTTGATTTGTGGGGAGTGCTCATAGTCAGTCACAGGGACCCGTCGGCGAATTGTTGATCAGCCAAGGACGCCACAACATGCGTCCTAACCACCTGCATATGATGATAGAAGCTCCAGGGTACCACAAGCTTGTCACAGCACTCTATCCAGATGGCGATGATTGGCTTACGAGCGATCCTGTGTTCGGAGTGAAGAAGTCGCTTGTCGTGGTATGTATTGTGCTGTTTTGGCTGTTTCAGTTGGTCACCCTAGCGTTCCCGGATAGAAACTGGAACACATAGATGACGACGCCGAGGCTCGCAGACGTGGATTCCTTAAGGGTGGCTCGTTCAAGCTTTTGAAGTACGACATCGTTCTGCTCACAGAGGAACAGTCGCGCGATGCCCGGAAGCGAATCGTTGGGAAGACGGAGGAATTATATTCCAAACCCAAGAGTGAATGAACGAGTCGCATCAATGTATATGGAAGGCGTGATACTCAGGATGTTTCAACGAGCCGAAGCACGCTCTCTTCTCCGCTCTGTTTCCTTCGTTTTATATCAATGTAACATCCCGAGCTCCGAGGTTGTGTATCGAACGTATGTAGTTATCTCCAGTCGTGTACATCATGTAACATGCAATCTGCTTCCGACTTGCGGAACTTTGGTCAGATTGATTCCCCAGGGAGTATTAAGCGCGGAAAAACGGGCGCCTCGGACATCTGTGAGGTCGATACGCCACTACGGACGAAGAAGTCAGACCAAATCGCATTCTCGGTTTTATATCTTCCACGATATTTACAGGAAAATGACCCACACCTAGAACTGCTGACATGAATAAATCTGGAGCAAAGCCAGCCCTTCGACGAAGATATGATCCGAGTTATCATGGCGCCACCTTTTCATGATCCGGTAAAAGTCGGTTGCCGCATCTGCAGCTTCTGCACAGGATCAATCAGACTCGGACGAGAAGGCCTCAGTGGGCTAACTACATCAGTTTCTCCTTGGAGAGGTCGAAACAGAGGGAAACCTGTACCATTAGGCGGAACGATGCGAGCGCCGGTTTTAGAAGTGACAGCGCCCGTGATCGATAGTGTTTCAGTGGGAGTAAGGCTCACAAGAGAGCCTAAATTACTTGCGAAGAGAAGACTTCGTACTAATGCTCACTAATCCAGCAATTCGATCTGACAAAGCCGGGGCCCGACTGATGGGGATGCGCTGGCACGCTCAAACTTGTGCTCTGGAGCCCCAGCGGCATGTGAACTGGGTATAAAACGAGATCCGGTTGTGTCGACTCGGACTCTCAGGCTCCTCAAGCAACCACCCCCACAAACATGCCTCACGGTGACTTCGAGCAGAACCTAGACAACGTTCAGGCCGCGGTATCCAACGGAATACCTCCACCCAACTTTCCTCTACCGGTTCGCTCTCTCTTGAAAGTACTAATCTCCAATCTGATTGCTTTGATCCGGCTAGCTTCCAGATAACGCTGACACCATAACAGCAAACCTTCTGCTCTTGATTGGACAGACGTCCAACCCGTAAGTCACTCAACCGCCGTGCTGCACCCCACTGATCGCGATCAAGACGACACCGATTCTTGTATCAACTTCTCGTCAAGCACCTCCATGCCTTCATTAGGGAGTCTAAGTACGTTATCTCGCTTGGGACGTTTGAGCACCATAATCCAACCGTTCGTCACATAGCCTCACTACAGACGAATGGATGACCACCATCTTGTTCTTGACCCGTATTGGTCAGAAGTGCACACCACTGCGCCAGGAGATGATCCTCCTGTCCGACGTCTTAGGGGTTTCGGCCTTGGTCGATTGTTTGAACAACCCAGTCGAGGGGAATGCGACCGAGAGTAGCGTCCTGGGTCCGTTCTTTACCGAGGATGCCGAGGACAGTGAGTCGTTGCACCCATGTACGATTCTCCGGACTCATCGTTCCACCAGTCGAACTTGGCGACTCGATTTCGTCCGAAGGCAAGGGAGAGTACATGTTTGTAGAGGGCCGGGTCCTGACGACAGAAGGCGAGCCCATCGCGGGCGCCGTCATCGATACCTGGGAAGCGGATCAATACGGTACGGCGGTCTTTGGACGCCCCCCATCATGTGCTCACCATCGACAGGCTACTATGATACCCAGTACGCCAACCGAGATCGCCCCGATTGCCGTGGGCGATTGCATACCGCAAAGGACGGAAGTTTTACATACCGTGCCATCTATCCCCCTCCATACCCTATTCCTGGCGACGTGCGTGTTCCATTTCGGTGATTTTCAGTGGGTGCTGATGATCGGTTGAAGGGGCCCGTCGGTGAATTGTTGATCAGCCAAGGACGCCACAACATGCGTCCCAATCACTTGCATATGATTATAGAAGCCCCAGGGTACCACAAGCTCGTCACGGCTCTCTATCCGGATGGCGATGATTGGCTTACGAGTGATTCTGTGTTTGGGGCGAAGAAGTCGCTCATCGTGGTGCGTGCCGCGCTTTCCCAAACGCTTTCGGTTGGTCACGTTAGTGTTTACTCGAACAGAAACTCGAAAAGGTAGATGACGACGCGGAGACTCGCAGACGTGGATTCCCTAGGGGCGGTTCGTTCTTGCATCTGAAGCGTGACATCGTCCTGCTCACAGAAGAACAATCACGCAACATCCGACAACGACTCGTTAGCGAAACGGAGGAATTGTATTCTCAAGCTAAGAACGAATGAACGACCATGGCTGTCAGTGACACAGTGCTGTTTGAACGCATCAACGTGCCTTTTCTTCTTCGCTCTCCTCGTTTCGTTTGTATCACTATAACATCTTGAAGTGGTTGTCTATCCAATGTATGTATGTTGTTACCCGTGTACACCGTTTAACGTCCAATTTACTTCCGACTTGCGGAACCTGGGTGCCCCAGCTGAAGGGACAAGCGGCGTCGGAGCGTCATATAACTCGGACACGCAAGGATTTAGCAGAAGTCGACACGCATCATCAAAGGTACGAGCGAATTACATCGTAGGAGCATCATAGACTGGAGCGAGCACGACAGAATGGAGTACAGGGATTCAGATTCGTTCAGAAAAACGCACCCACGCTCAGACCCGCCGACACAGCTTGACCCGCGTGTCCACGGGCGTCAACGAGATCCCCGTCGTCCACCTGAGCATCGTCGCCTTTTGCTCCTCGAACGACTTCCGCGCGAGGTTGTCCGGGACTCGGATTTCGTATCGTCGAACGACGCTCGCGAGGAACCCAGTCGCTTCCGCGAGCGCGAATCGCTGGCCGATGCACGATCGCGCGCCGCCCGAGAAGGGCATGACTAGGGAACATGAGTGACGCTAGCGACGGGGAAAGGCACTTACACGCGTTTCTTGGCCATTGGTAAGATTCGGTGTCGATGAAGCGTTCCGGTCTGAACTCGGCGGCGTCTTCGCCCCAGTAGAGAGCTGAGGTAGAGATGAGATGTAAAGAATCGCGCGGGACGAGGACGACTCACTGTTCATGTGCAATCCCCATACGTCCATGCTGATGAGGCTGCCTGCTGGTACGGTCATCGTAAATTTACCAGTTTCAACAGATGGGCTGTCTTTCGTCCCAGGTGTGAAGGATGTGGCAGATAAGACGACGTCTGTTTGCACATCTTTTGAGATGCGAGGCTCGAGAGGAAGGATACGTAGTGATTCGCGAATGCAAGCCAGGGTGTATTCCTTTCGTGAACCGTCAGTGAGTGCGGATTTCAATCAAGAAAAGATGAGATCTGACAAGCTTGTCCATGTATTCTTTGTGGTTCTGTTCGAATATAAATTGAAAACGTGACAGTGAAAATGAATAGTAGAGCTTACCTTCGTTATTTGTGTGGCAGATACTTCCGCGGGCCATACACGGCTAACCTCTTCGTATATCTTTTTCTGGCACTCTGGGTAGAGGGCTAGCAACGCCATTGTGAAGCAAAGGGTGTGAGCAGTAGTTTCTAAGGTCAACCGTCAGTTTGCTTCGTGAGAGCATATCGGACGTGAAATAAACTAACCCTGTCCAGCGAGGAGGAAGACCTGAATGGAGAGGACTCGCTGAGAAACACGGGGTAAAATACACTGCGTACTCACAAATATGTTGGAGAGAATCTCTCCTTCGCTCAGTTTCTTCGCATCTCCGTCCTGGTTCATGTTGGCCTCGACGAGGTTTCGCAATAATGCTGCGCCGGAAGATCCAGAGAGTTCACCGGCCATGATCTCGTCGCGAGCAGTGGCTACAAGACTGAGCATGTGAGTTCGCAACTCGTCAAACGCAAGTCGTGTTTGCAGAGCGCGCTCGGAAAGATACGGCACTTTGATCAGCGATGAGAGGTGGTAAAACCATTGGGGGGTCATAGCCCTGAAGATAGTATTGTGGACGGAACCCACAAACGCAGAATGGAAGGTAAGCCTGAAACCTGGAGGCGGTTTCGCTTTTGGATCGGCGGACCAGGATATGCGTTTACCAAATCCAGCAGTAGCGATGACAAGAAGTGTCACCTAAAACAGGTTGGAATCCAGCTATACGGATGATACAGATCGTACCTGTGCCATGACCGGCAATAGATCCACTGTGACGTCAAGGCCAGCAAGGTCCAATTGCTCAAACCAGTCGCTTGTTACGCGCAACGTTTCCGACCAGACCAGCGCAACATTCGCCTGAAAGGTCCATGTTGAACGAATGATGCAAATCAGTCAATAAAAGACCTCATACCTCGTTGAAGGCAGACATGGCAACCAAACGGTGGCGTTTCCAGTCAGGCCCTTCTAGACTAACAAGATTTCCTCCACAAAAGTTGATGATATCGTACGAAACAACGTCCTTTGGGAAATCTTGTCGATCAGATGTAACGCGTTTGAGCGCGTCTGCGTCTGCGAGCCAAAATACTGGGCGAGCGTCTACGACGCTGACGGACGCAAACGCTGTGGTCCCGTATTTCTTGTACGCTAGAGATCATCCATCACCTGCGGGTCATGTACGGAGAAGAGGAGGCATACGCGAGAATTTCGCAGCATAGTAGCCACCCATCCCCGGTCTGGGGAAGATGGCGCCTAGCGCGATTGCTGGGATCTTGAATGGTTGGATCCACAGCGTCACGCGCCCCGGACAGCCTCTAAATCAGCGAGCGTCAACGAAACAGGCGACTCGTGGCGCGGTGCGACACATCCACCTTATCTTTGCAAACGCTGCCCTGATCGCAAGCGCCTTGTCCACTGCAAACTTGACGACCACGAGAGCGACGGCGGTCACGGCCCAGCGGTAGAGCGAGGCATCCATGTTGTGGGAAGGTGCAAGCGGGTGCATTATGGAAACGAGGTCGAACCATGCTCGTATTCGGCAACGCTAATTCGAACCGACGGAAGACCTGGAAGGTTAGTCGAATGGGGCTATGGATCCACATGGTCAGCCCTGACCAAAACTCGTCCCGTTCCAAATCCATCCGTTTTCGAAGCTACATAACGCCCGGGTCCAAATGAGCCGCATCATCAAGTCCTGCCCATGTGTTCCTTCGCCTTTCTCGTCGTTCTCTTCAGCGCGCTTCTGGCAAGCAGCGCCTCCGCTCTTTCCAACGACACCGACCCCACCACGGCCTTTAGAGGCCTTTCGTTCGTAGCAAAGGCGACACCCAACGCCGACAAGGAATCGTCCGACAATCATACGTTGCTCAACTCGGCCAACTTGGTGGTACGTCGCCCTACCTTTCCAGCCCTGCATGCCTCTCCTCCTTCCAACAGTACACCGGAAAAGTGAACGTCGGCGGGCACGGTATCTAGCTCCTCTCCGCGCCTATCCGGGTTAACCCTTTTTCAGACTTCACCGTCATTATCGACACCGGCTCGAGCGATCTCTGGGTGGCTCCCGGTGGCCAAAAACTCAAGCTGAATGGCACGACCAACACCACTCTCAACCTCACCTACGGCATCGGCTCCGCCTACGGTACCATCGCCTACGCCCCTGTTGCGTTTGGCGGCTACCAGGTCGACAACCAGACCTTCCTCAGCGTTACCAAGATCACGGACCAAGAATCGGAAGGTATCCTCGGTCTCGGACTCAATGGTCTATCCGCGATCGAACGCACGATGAAGCACAATGCCTCCGCGGCGCAGTCCGTCATGGCCAGCATGTTCGCGCAGCACCCCAATATGTCCCGCTTTATCGGCCTCGCGCTTGAGCGTTCCGAGAATGGAGAAGATACCACAGGCGGGTACATCTCCATCGGCGAGTACGATCCTAAATACGTCAATATAAGCGTCACTCCTCGGGTCCCGGTCACACCAACCTCCGAGTCGCGCTGGACGATCGCACTGGAGGGGATGATCGTCGACGGGAAACAAGTTCCCCTCCACTCGGGCGTCAAAGGCACCAAAGAAGGCCAAGCGATCGCGCTCATCGATAGCGGGACGAGTCTGGCATACGTCCCGAGCGACGTGGTCGACGCGCTCTACGGCAAGATCAACGGGTCGGTGCACGTCAAGGCTTCGGGGCAGGACGCGTGGTTCGTACCTTGTCTGGGACAGGTCAACCTCTCGTTCACGTTTGCGTACGTGCTGCGTTCTTCCTCGTCGATCTGACGCGGGAAGGCGCACCTAGGAACATCGCGTACCCGATCAACCCGTTGGAGCTGGCTACCCCCCTCCGCGTCGCCGAGGGCGACAAGCAATACACGGTCTGCATCAACGCGTTTCGTAAGCCGCTGGACGGCACGCAGCGCGAGCTCGATTTCCTCCTGGGCGACGTGTTCATGCGCAACGTGTACTCCGTGTGCGTCTCCCCCTCGCGCGCTTCTGCTCACCCCTGACTCACCCCGCGGACAGCTTCAACTTTGGCAACGCCTCCCCGACGCACGACGTCAACGCCGACGCCAACGGGGCCTCCATTCAGTTCCTCTCCCGCACGAACCGCGACCAGGTGTACACCGATTTCGAATGGCACCGCAAGAACGCGCTCAAACTCTACCCCCCGCTCTTCGACCTTACGAGACTCCATGCCGATGGGACGACCGACGGGGGCGGGCTCTTACAACCCCCGTCGGATACATAACGCTTAATAGGCGCTCGGGTGCAGTCTGCGACCGTGGGAGCCTGCGGGACCGGGCTCTCCCAACACATTTTCCTGTATTTAAACATGTTTTCAATATGATACTAAACTTTAAATATGAATATCAGATATAATCTTGAGCTAAAACTTGAAGTTTTATCCGGTATCCTGGTCTAAACTTGAAATTTAATGTAGTTTACTCAGGTTTAATTTAAAGTTTAGGTATTTTGACAATATGTTGTACTACATTTGAAGTTCAGCCTTATATTCAAACTAGGTTAAAATCCGAGAAAATGTGTTGGGTCTGGCGAGGATCATGTTATGTTCACGCGTAGGTGCTGTGCACCGACTGTCAATACATGTTATTGGATCGTCGCGACGATCGTGGTTCCACGCAGTAGTTGAATCAAATGCATGTCGAATGGGACGGCTATAACTAGCAACTGTGGTGGGACGTCGTATTGAACACAACAAGACACTAACAACGACCTGAAGAGGCCTTCAACTAAGACGACGTGCTACAGACTATCGGAAAGTCTTGCAAGCCAGTACCGTCAGAGGAAGAACAATGTTCTACGTAAATCTTTCTCGCATACGTATCACGGTCTTCTTCGCGCAAGGCGAGGAACACGGCCGCATGTCCATGATTCGAAGCAAAGTAGTCACATACTTGGCTGATCCTCTCGCGGTGACCGACGAAGCTCGGCAGGTCGTACAGCGCCGACGTGGCATTAGCTACGACCGAAAGAGGGTTCCGGGATCCGTTGTTGATGGAGGCGCAGATTGCCTCGATTGCGTTGATCACGGGCTCCATCGTGATAAGCTCGCTTTGAGCGTCTTCTTCACGTGCCGCAGCAACGGCAGACATGCGGTTGTATCTGCGAGTGCCCTGTGCATTGGGAACGATGGAAGCGATGGGAAGACCAGAAAGTACGAGCGAGGGAGTGCCCGAGAGAGTATTGTTCCGCTCTATGAGCGAGAATTTGAGATCGAGAAGGCAGTTGTATAAGTCGAGGAGTTGCAGGCGGAGGAGGTCTTCAGAAGACATGGCGTGCGAGTGAAAAGGAAGGTTCCGTCTCCGACAGGGGCTTACACATAAAGTGGAACTCTCAACCAGGAGTTGGGGGCTTCCCTCGCATCTGTTGCCTAAATGGTGGTGGGTTCTATGGTACGAACGTTTTGGCAGAAAACTGCAGGTCGCTAATGTAAGGAAACATAGCAACTCGAAGTTTCGATCCGCATCCCATGTGATTGCTTGGTCATTCTACGCCCCGAAAGTCCTACCTCTCCTCTTTGTCGTCGTGTTCCTTTCATACAAGTGCGCGTCAACGGTCATCTCGCGAACGGGAGGTTCTGGCGTCCCCTCCACTGCTGTGTGGTATCTAGTGGAAAGGTTTTGACGTTCGGTGTTACCCGCCTGAACCCTGCGCGGTCCGGGTGGTGCAGGCTGAGTACGATGGGATGATTTTCATCGCAAAGGTAAGTGTCGATTTGGGCGACATCAGTTGCGACGTGTTTATCGGCAGTGAGTGGGTGGCTTTGTACCGGTTAGTTGTCTAAGATCATGGGGAGGGGCGATTGTCCGGACCCAGTCGAACCCTCCATGGGGCGGTTTTTACTCGGCGCGCATTCGATCTCGTCTTGAAATCCTTTCGTAGATCTTCATCTTCGCCTTGGGGCACGCCCTCTTCCTTGCAGTTTTTCTATCGCCCACCTCAGGCTTCGACTCTCTCGATTAAGGTCGTACTTCAATTAACGTTACACGACATCCAATTACTCGTGGCAGTTTGGCCTGGCGCTCCTGTCTGTCTTGGGACGTAGCGGGGGCTTGCACTCCATTACAAGACCTTCTGTGATGGAGTGGAGTGCAGCCTTTGCAGCGCGCAGTACAAACTATTCCACGCGTCTCCGTTGGTTACATCCAACACATATCTGCGAATGTTTGAGTTCCGGAATCCTTCCATGCTTTCAAGCCTCCGAGAAGTTGCATAAATAACGCATCCACACGTAGTGAATTCCTCGCATCTACCTCGGAAAGTATATTCAGCAGTTAGAACATAGCTGCAATGCTCAGTAAAGGGAAGGTCAATCGCGATACAACTTGAATGCAAATCCGATTCCACCTCCCAGCAATGGGTACTATTTTCTGGGTTTCTGATGCAGTTACTGGCATCTTAGTACTTCAAACCTAATAGTTACTGTTTGATATCATCTTGCGGTTTGCTAGAATTACATTTGAAGCGTTCTGATCCGTCGAATGCTTCGGGATCCTTCCTTCTCACGCCGAGCCGAGTAAGTCTAGTGCGGCCACTGATTTGACTCCAGTCGACTCTATGCCACCAGCTCAACCCAACCGTACGCTAACAATTATTAGGGCTCTACACCCTATACGCCTCCCCCAGGTTTTTATTGATTTAGCATCCGCCGTTTGGTCACTACTCCGCGATGGAAGACGAACAGGACCAGACTTCGTCTCTCCAATGGCTAGTCTCACTAAACGACGATCAGGACATCTCGCAAAACTTGTTCTCCAGCACTGCAAAAGTCTGCAAGAAGTTGACCTGGACCACACAGACGCATCAGACGTGGATACAGACACTTCGACTGTCGACAACTCTTCTCAAGGCACTCAATCGGCCACGGTCCTAGAGTTCCATGCGACTCACTCCCAGGCTGTTGCAGTCTTGGACTTTGGCCAAGAGTCACTGCAGTATACTACATTAGCAGACGTCGACCTCATGGTGCTCGTACCCATCTTACTGGCCTTGGTTGTCACCCTACACACAAACTTGCCACTTCTTTCTTATGTGTTCATCATACTCGATTTCATAATTGCTCTCCTCATTGGTCCTGGAACGCTCACTCTCGTTCGGGGAACGTCTCTGCACCCTACAGAACTGAACCTTGGTCCCGGTTGTGCGGTACTCATGGATGAAGACTTTACGGTGGTAATCAAAGGGACTCAAGAAATCATCGAGGCAATCACCGAAGGTGGTTTCCACCTCTCTTTTGGAAAAACTAGAACCACCAAGACTATGGAGAGTTGGGAAAAAGAACTAATGTCTGACTTATACGCAGCATTAGAAGGAGGATGTTGCGGAGTATATGAAGTTGTGGTGGTGGAATTCTTTCATCTATACATTGCTATCCCCTACCTCGCAACGGCGGCTGGCGTGGTGATCTTAGGACGGATGGCGGTCAGGGTATGCTGGTGGTGTCGAACGCAATTTATCCACGATTCGTTGCCATCCGAATCAATAATGCGATTCCCGGCCAAGCTTGCTGGAGAAACCCTGGGAATACTTCTCGCAACGGCCTTCATCGTGTCAGCACCATCAATGATATTACATGTCGTCGCGTTGCTTATCATCCAATTCTCGTACATTGGGTTGCATTTCAGGCTCATCTTGGGATCCCAGAATTACCGTATCCGGATGGAGCGATTTCTTCTTGCGCTGGGCCATCCTTTGGCAAGAAAGTGGGGATTCCGCACACGGGCTGCGGCTATGACTTTCGTGTGTCTTGTCCTTTGTAGGGATGTTCCCCGCCCCGTCGGGAAGATCGACGTTCTTGGGGTCTTGGACACCTTGATACCGGATCAACGAGATGTCTGGAGGGTATGGAAGCAAAGAGTAGCTGATCGCATCACACACGAAGAGCACATTACTTTTGCGCCGACCATACCTAGCTTCCGTGACAAGGACCAAAAACTCCTCGAACGTCGGTTGAATCAGGCCCAATCTGCACATGATAGATATTGGTCCTCTTACATTGAAACGTCCAATGCATAACGATGGTGGTGTACTAAATGTTTTTCTTCGTGACCACTACTTGTTGTTGAATCCCATAGATCGTTTTATTACTGAATGCTGCTGTTGTGATGATTCACCCATTTAACGGCTCTTCTCAGGCTGGCGCTCACTTTGGCGCACTAGAGATAAATATTCATGATTTAGTTACAGCCTGCATGTATTTGAATCCGGGAAGTTGTATGTACATTGTATCGTGATAGATAGCGTTTAAATATCATAAGGAAATGGTTGTACATGCTCGAATTAAGCCTGGTGGTTCATAAAATAAAAATGACACAGACAGCAAATGCTCTACGCCTGTGAGGCCAATTTCACTGGCACTGAGTCGGTCGGGGAGTGAACAGACGCGCGCTTGCCATCCAAAATGTTAGATACCTGACCCTTCATCACGTGGTAAAAGAGCTAGGGGCTTCTCTCGCACACTCAGTGACGTCCTCGCGCGCACGGGCGCGGGGCTAGCGAAGATCAACCCGATCGTTATAACTTGAAGGCGCCTACATGTCATTGAATCATCGCGACGATCTCCGCGTGCGGTGTCCCGAGTGGGATTGAACGATGCATGTTGAAATGACTAGCGGATGAGCGGCAAAGATACATTATCACGGGGATCGCTATATACTTGGATCGAGACACGAAAACAGATGCGGAGAGAAACGAGAGAGGAAGAGGAAACGCGGCGAGATCAGAGAGATAAGGAAGGCGAGAGAGCGACAGACGGGTCAGACGAATCAACCGCCGTAGCAGAACGAAGGGGGTGTCGCTGGGTAGACAGGTGGTATGAAGAAGAGGGGAAGATAACCGGGTGATATGCTATATGTATTGACCAACTGCTTCTACTTTGCGTCCTGATATCCCTCCAAATCCAAAAACGTGAATCGTGCGCGACGTCGGTACTGAAAAGCAACTCGCAAATCCAAGATGTGAGTCGAAAGCAAGATGAAAGATGAGAGGGCAAAGGCGGCCCGAGTTGGGGTTAGGGTCCCCCTTGGTGTACCTGCGCGATGAAGTCCATGTCGTCGCTCCCGCCAAACGTCGACCGGTGGCTTTGATAGCTCGCGACCCGCGGCGTCCGCAAGGCCCGCAAGGTCTCCTTCACATCACCAGATGGCTCCCCGTCTTCGTCACTATCCATATGTCGGTCCCGATCCCCAGTCTCAGTCCCATCAGTCGAGGGATCGTGACTCGAGGACGAGGATGGCATCGCTTCGTCATAGGCGTGCAGGACCGACACGGGTCTCGCTCCCGGTGGAAGCGGGAAATCAGAGAGCCCCGACATGCGCGACAGATCTGAAGTCGTCACATAGCTTGCCCGGACGGCGTCGATCGAAACCAGCCCAGACCGCTTCGTCACCGGACTTAGATAAGCAGTCTCGTTTTCTTCGGTCTCGTCGTCTTGAATAGAGAGGTGCATCGAAGCGCGCATAGGCGATTGGACAGGCGCGGGAGCTAGACTCGCCTCGAACCGACCATGCTTGATGGGGTATCCTGTGCATATTGCGTTAGCAACGTCCTCCACTAAAATGAACCACGCATCCTTACCAAACGTATCGTTCTCCCGGTCTTCCAACGGACTGTCTAAGACAGACGATGTATAGAACGAATGAACGTCTTCCGGAATGACCGCAACGGGCTGTAAGGCAGATTCGTCCCCTTCTTGAATGGGTAACTGCAGCTGCGAACATGACTCCATGGGCGGAGGAGAAGATGAACGGGCCACGTCCATGAAGACAAACTTGGTCCCAGTCTTGTTCGAGACCTGGTCCTGGGATTCGCTCCTCTGGATAGATACCAGATCAGAGGGCGTAGTTGGATCCCGCAGGCTATTGACTTCCTCGCTCAGTTTGCGAACAAGATGGGTAAGCGGGCTGTTCGACGGTGAGCTGCGGACGTCGGTCGGTACCTGGC